>JASAMW010005094.1:0-40748 GCA_030247985.1 Epsilonema sp. ZAB3_2
ATGCGCTGTGTTACTTGACGTTTGCCCCAAATAAGCATGTCCTTTGCACAATACTGGCTAGTTATCAACTGTACACAGTGAACCTTATCGTGCGCTATGCTGCTGCTGCTATTCAGCTGTGCATTGGTTATTCTGTTTTCGTCATATTTGGTCGAATATTGGACGGTGCTGATTAGCTTTTGTGTTTTCATCTGCGACAAAGAATACCATATAGTTCCAAAACTATGTAAGTATTTTCACAACAGCAGTACCACCTCATTATTCGTATTAGCCTCCACAAGTGTACTCTTACCAATACGATATAACAAGGGGAAGATTGTGCAGTGTTTGCGCTATGCATTTATTTTTACTCATACAATATGATGATACTTTGGTGTATGCCTTCACTCTTACACTATTCTGCATCTGTGTCATCAAGCAAGCAGTTTGCAATCTTCCCTTCGCTGTTTTTAGGATATTTTAGGGGTTTTTTTCTTGCCAATATTTTGCTTTTCATAGGAAGCTATGTGCGTTTTTATTCGTGTCTCCTATTGCTATCGTTTATCAACAAGTGGAAAGTGCTCATAATCGTGAAACTCTTTCACTCGCCGAATTTCAAAGCGTAAATACTACACGATTTCCTTCTTGCGGTATGCTGAAACAATTAGCCCGGGTAATTCTGTTCCTTGTTACTTTACATCATTATTTTGTAAGTACCGTAGCGACCAATAGGCGTTTTCGTTCTAGTATTTTTATATTACATGCTTATCATTGTTTGCAAAGTGTAGTGCTGGACTGTGGGTCTCACATAATCGGTTGGTTGGTTATGTAGATTAGTAAACAATGTAATGCACGAATCGATGGTGTCCAGCGTTGCTTTTTGCTTATGAAGGTAAGCCTTGAGCTTACACCATTGTAAAGAAAACGTGTCTAAACTACTGTTGCTTATGCTGGATCTTTGCTTAGCTAAAGATGCACTTTTATTTTCTGGGTGTGTGCGAAGAATGCTGCCTTTCACGTTCGTTCAATTACCTATCCTCTGTCATCCAACTTTATCGCATGATACTTCAAACAATAGGTATAGTTTATTCAAACTGGTGGCTGCAATTTGCAATCGAAATGGATTCAGCATGAAGTGTTTTTATAGGCTGATACTTCGCGAAAAAGTATGATGCGTATTCTACGTTGTATGTATGCAGTATGTGCTGGCAGTATTTTGTGCCAATTGCAGTTACCTGTTTGAACGCAACAGTTTGTGAGCATTCCGTGTCACTTGAGGCATATCAGGTCATATTCATACAAGGCTATTCTTCATAATTCATTCTTGGGATTTCATTTATTCTATTTGTATTGCACGACCTAGCTTATGGCCGTAGCGTATATTTCTATTTTGAGCACTAAAACTTCTGCTGGTTATTCTACTCTGTTAGTTATGTATGGGCTATTATTATAAGTACAGTTAGGCGATATTGTATTCCGTGCATTTATGTATTTATTCATTGTTGCATATTTTTGTGTGGATGACTACTTATATTTTGGAGGTGGCCACAATAAGTTTTGCTTAGAGTTGCGCTCCGATATTGGTTTGCTTA
The DNA here is from genome assembly GCA_030247985.1 of Epsilonema sp. ZAB3_2. NCBI lineage: Eukaryota > Metazoa > Nematoda > Chromadorea > Desmodorida > Epsilonematidae > Epsilonema > Epsilonema sp. ZAB3_2. The sequence continues at coordinate 1,572 of JASAMW010005094.1, forward strand.
CACTTCTTTCTAACTTTCTTATGTAGAATGAGCAGTACATACATTGTCAATCCAATCCAGCAGTAGTTTTACCCTTTTGTGAGTTTCGTGGTTATTCCGGTTAATGCACACTCACAATATTACACGCAGTATTGTTCGTATTCGTATTGTTGTTGGCTAAAGTAGGCGTTTGCTGTTTCATCTTACGGTATGGTTTTTGTTGTCATCGTTTACACGTATCTTGATTGGACTGGGGGTGCAAGTGCCATATATACTACTCTATATAGTACACGCAAGCTGCACTGCGTTGATATGCTTATTATGCTGCTATAATTGAACGATGCTTGGATTCTATGTGGTTTCTTTCAGCGTAAGGTCAATCCCAATATTTCAACGCAGGTGTTATGATCAAATACCATTCTTATCCTATATTCATCCAACGTTCTTTATTTAGTACTGTAATACAATCCCTGCGCTGTTTTGTCTTCGTTAAGATTTGTCGGAGCCAAGACAACCAGTAAATTTTCTGTTTTTTACTTAGAGAGCTGTAGTAGGAGATAATGGTCCATTAGCTACAAGGTAGCAGATGTTCCGAGTGCGTCCCGAATCGGTGTTGCGCAACACACTGTACGTAGTTACCGGTGCATACCCCCCTAATGTATGTTGCATAGCTCCATATTGGCAATTACATAAAAAAATATACAATGCATAGCCCCTCCCCTTGCATAGCCCCATATGCACTGTAGAGTACCTGAAGCTGCCTATGTTGTAATCTGGTCATATGCTACCCATAGCCACTCCCATATCAAGCTGAGATGTTTATTTTATCTGTTTCTTGCTGTACTGTACTAGAATAACCCTGTTTTTTTGACCTCAATTATGCCCTAAAACGCATGCTTTTGACCTAAAAAAAATATGTCTCTGCGCATCTCTCATGAACATCACAAATTTCCCATGATTAGCCCCATATAGGACCTCTCAATTTGTGCATGTGGCTATGCACCGGTAAATACGGTAAATAAAATATAGGTACTCGGCCCGTTTTCCCAGGAAAATATGGTAGGAAAAAATTGCGTGAATCGCCGCAGGAAATTTCATTGTGAGTTTTTCTGTTTCGCGCAAAATCGATTTGGACACTTGCAACCAAGCTGATGGACTATTATTGGTTGCTAATGGCTTCAAATACTTCGGGAGTGAAGACAAAAAAGCGCGCATAATATTCGCATTATTGGTTTAGTGGTCAGTGCGCAAACTAATGTTGTTATTTTGACCATTTCTTTGCTGTGTACTTGGCTTTGGCAATAAACCTTTGAATTGGATGCAGTATGAAAGGGGGATCTGACGAGAAATTAGTATGGAGAGGTCAAGTTTCATATTTATTACATTTGAAAGCACCTACGCATGTAAAATTTCATCCTCTTTCGATTTAACCCTATACTTAGGAGCCAAGAGCCATTTTGCCTCTGTGATTCAGGCTCAGGGAACCAGTTAGAAAGGGGATATCGCAACATTTTGGCTATTTCGCGCATTCTAACTGGTTCCCTGCTTCACAGAGGCAAAATCGTCTCCTAAGCATACGGTTAAATCGAAAGAGGATGAAATTTTACATAGGTAGGTGCTATTTTAGAAATTAGAAACTTGCCTCTACATACAAACTTTCCCGCCAGATCCCCCTTTAAATTTTCACAGCGCAGGTAGCATATTACAGTGAACTACTGCTACCACTGCGCCGTTCAGGCAAATGTTGCACAGTACTGTATGTTTGGACTTGGAGACTTGCAAATCAGCATGCAAGGAAATCATCGTTAATTAAGAGCAGTGTGTATACTACTTTGCATTCATGGCAGCAGCTGAAGTATAGCTCGAATGCTAGGAAAGAAAAAAAGATGAGGACAGGTCGCATGTGAAATGCATATCGTGTTTTTGTTGAAGCATGAGAACAAGCACAGTTGTCTGGTTGGTTGGTACACAAGTTGCCCGTTGCTAGCTGAGGAATTTGCTACGCAACTTCAGATTGCATCACAGAGAAATAAGTGAACAACAGTTGCCGAAACCAGTATCTATGGTATCTTTTGCAAAATGCGTCAAAACAAAAGTCGTTTTCGTTTGTATCGCTGCCCCCACTGACAAATCGACAGTTGTGCGAAGTCATTATCGCTTTTCAGGCTAATAAAGCTGCAGCTAGCTGCTTTGGCGGCCAGTTTCACTTTGTTTCTTGGTTCCATGCTCCGATGTTAGCACAAGGTGTCGTGTGAAATCACGCTTCAAAATTGGCTGCTTGAGCTGACAATTATAGCGAAAGAAGTCAGGCGCAGGCCGCGCCTTCATTGTTTGAAGTTGCTAGACCGCGTTTTTGGATGCTTTTTCACTACTTAGCCTCATTTCAATATTACTAGTCAGTTCAGTTGGCTATGGGAATGATACTGGTAAAGTCGCCGTGCCGATTGTTGCTCATTGGAACAGCCATAGTTTGGAAAACTGGTAAGGTGCATCGCGTACACACAGTTTGATAAGTAGGTATGACTCTGCAACTGTCGTACGACATGGGCAGTCAAATTCGAGGACTGTCCGAATCGAATCGACATCGACAAACCTGTCGTGTAAGAACATTCGACAATTCGTATGACAGCAGAGACACACACAGCTGCGGAGTCATCTCGTCCCATGGGTCGGCTCGACTCATACAGTATCTTCGATGGCACAGTAGCTGCTGTTTTTAGCTGACTCGATTGGTTGCTATCAATGTTCATCAGAAGACGTCCATGGCCATTCCAAGTGCGGTGATCCGTACAACTCGAACCTTGGACATTACAATGATGACTGCTTTAGCTACAGATATGGTCGTGAAGGCGTATTTCCTGCGCATTACTGTGTCAAGATTAAGGGAAGAACAGGTATTCATTCAAATGCCCACATGATGAACTCGCCTGTAATGTCCACACATGTCATATGGCGTTCAGTAGGTGATGGTGCCAGAGAGATTTACGTCCGCGATTGCTCCATTGAATCCATGGGCAGCATGTGTGGCCAGTTCACATATGAGAATAAGCTGTGGTCTGGCTGTATACAGACGTGCAGAGATGAAGGTTGTAACAGAACCCAGAGAATACTGCCGTCAACATCAACCATTAGCTTTCTTTTCATCGCGTGTTCAGTTACTGCCATGGTCCGTCAGCTGTAAGCTTGCGTTGCGAAATTGGGACAACTACATCATGAACAACATACCATGACCATACCTTCATCACCAACACTTGAATTGGTGGAGTTTTTGTGGAATATGCGTGGAATTTTTTAGTTACAGCTTGCACGAGTTTGAAATACTCGCCACCGCATTTTCTTGCAGCCATCGGCAGTGTAAAAGTAGAGACCATAAAAAGTGCAATATGATTGGTTTTGGTACACTTTTGTGTCGCGTGTCGCTGTGAAGATTATGGTGCGTGATTTGCATTCTTTGACTATAAAACAGCATTTAATAAACCACAAGACCGTAAGCGCTTCATTTATTTATGTAGGTACTTCTAGAGCATGCACCAACGGCGAGGCGCGCTATTGTTGGGTGTTGTGGGAGCACATAGCGCGACGCGCGATCCAGGCGTACATGGGGGTGTGGGTATTTGCGGGAAGGAGGGGCGGGAGGGGGAGGGGGAACGCGGGGACGGGGGGGGAACACATAGCGCGACGCGCGATCCAGTATAACGCGTACATGGTAGATATCAAGCTGAAATTTTGTCCCCAGAAACCCAAGAATATACCATACTATGTGGCAAAATTTGAACCAAATAGGCCCACAGCGAACGAAATTACAGGCTTAGAAATTTTGGACCCTGTTTTTATCATTTTCCGCACTGAGCATGGCTTTGAGATAAGAACCTTCTGCTCAGCATGGCCAAACAGCTTATCCAACGAGGTAATATGGTGAAACAACAATGGCTGAACATGACCACAGTCCAGAACACAAAGGATTCAAAAATACAGGCGATTTACTGCCCATAACAGCCTTCAAGGGTCTGTCGAGGTCAATAGTGGCACCACTGATTTCAAAATGTTGAAAAAAGTGATCGCAAATTCGGAAGCTCGTAATTTCATCCCACTTGACCTACCTGGCTCAAATTTTGCCACAAAGTATGGTATATTCTTGGGTTTCTGGGGACAAAATTTCAGCTTGATATCTACTGTAATACGGAAGTTATAAGGCTGAGTCGTTAGGTAGGTCTACGTGAGACACCCTGTATTTGCGGGGAACCATAGAAACCATAGCAATATGGGGTCCAAAATGTTCGTCATTTCAAGCCGAATCGAACGGTATCATTTTCAGAGTGATCGCTTCATGCTAGGATGAGATATTGACCTTCAAATATGCTGTGCGCGAAATGTGCACACATATGTACACAAGTGTCAAAAATATATAATTGCCTCAATATTTCAGTTCTACTAAGAGTATGCAGAAACCAAACGACGAGTGTGACTAATGCCCAAACCAATGCCCAGCTGAACCATTACTGATAAGTTGATAGTGATTAGATGATAAGACCTTATCAGTCATATCAGTGATAAGCCTTATCAGTTTTTCTCATGTGAATATAGATGTGAAATCATTTGTGAGTTACATAGCAAGGAAACTCAGAAAAAGCAAGGAGCTATAAGTAGAGGAGACGACACTCCCCCAAATATCGGGCGGAGGCAGTGTCCGGGCCTAGCAAGGTTTCGACCTCTCTTCTTCAGGCATCCGTGGCATTCCAAATAGACAGAATCCAGCCAAGGTACGATAATGCGTATACCTCAACTTTCTTCGATCTTTTCAATGGTGGGGTCGGCGTTAACCCATTCCCAATTGGTATGGCCAAAAATGGCCATTTTTCAGATTTTTGACAAAAGTAGGGCATTTTGCTGGCCTCGGCGCAAAACGCACAGAGCCAGCCAAATGCCGTCCTTCTCAAATTCCACCACCAAGGGTCCGAGCTTCGCACTGGCGGTGCTAACTCCTCCCCACCCATCTGGCAACCTGAGAAATTGATGGAAAACCGCCTTTTTACATGCATTTCTACCCAAATATGCTACCCTAGTGCAGTCAAGCAGGGAAATTTAGAGTACCCTACTCTAGTTTTATGCGTAGATTTCGAAAATAAATGTGGTTTTTTTCATTTTCCTACGTTTAAGGCCTGATAAACCCGGGTTTTCGCGTGTTCTCGGATGGAAAAGTGTGTTAAAAGCAAACGTTTTAAAAATCAGGTACCCTGGCCTAATTTTATGTGTAGATTTCTTAATTTTTAAATTTTCCCACGGTTAAGGCCTAAATAGCATCTTTTTATGCCATTTTCAGTAAAAAATCGGGTATATTAGGCCTTAAAAGTGGAAGAATGTAAAAATTAAGGTCATTTTTGAAATCTACACATAAAATTAGGCCAGGGTACCTGATTTATAAAACGTTTGCTTTTAACACACTTTTCCATCCGAGAACACGCGAAAACCCGGGTTTATCAGGCCTTAAACGTAGGAAAATGAAAAAACCACATTTATTTTCGAAATCTACGCATAAAACTAGGGTAGGGTACTCTAAATTTCCCTGCTTGACTGCACTAGGGTAGCATTATTTGGGTAGAAATGCATGTAAAAAGGCGGTTTTCCATCAATTTCTCAGGTTGCCAGATGGGTGGGAAGGAGTTAACACCGCCAGTGCGAAGCTTGGACTCTTGGTGGTGGAATTTGAGAAGGACGGCATTTGGCTGGCTCTGTGCGTTTTGCGCCGAGGCCAGCAAAATACCCTACTTTTGTCAAAAATCTGAAAAATGGCCATTTTTGGCCATACCAATTGGGAATGGGTTAACGCCGACCCCACCATTGAAAAGATCGAAGAAAGTTGAGGTATACGCATTATCGTACCTTGGCTGGATTCTGTCTATTTGGAATGCCACGGATGCCTGAAGAAGAGAGGTCGAAACCTTGCTAGGCCCGGACACTGCCTCCGCCCGATATTGGGGAGTGTCGTCTCCTCTACTTATAGCTCCTTGGAAAAAAAGTAACTTATCAAGATGAAAGCAGTGATAAGCCCTATTGATAAGAATTGATATGCCTGAATTACTGGTAAGCTAGCACCCATAAAAGAATTGCTTTGCAGCTTTGCGCATTTCTTATCCTGGAAAATTGCAATAAATGCCATATTCATGTGTCTTATCAGTAACAAAAAACTTGTGGTAAAAAAGTCACCATTGTGATAAGGACCTCTAACTTCAGGCACATTTTTCTCAGTTGGTGCAAAGTGTGCACAAAGCAGAGAGGAGAGAGCAAAATGATAGTTACTGCTGTGATAAGGCTTATCAATGATAAGACGTTACAAAGGGGTGACTTTTCTTTATCACAAGCTTTTTGTTACTGATAAGGACATAGAGCACATGATTTGTGCAATTTCCAGAATAAGAATGGGCAAAGCTCCAAAGCAATTCTTTTATATAGGTGTTGTGCTAGCTTACCAGTAATCGGGCATATCAATTCTTATCAATAGGGCTTATCACTGCTTCATCTGATAAGTTACTTTTTCTGAGTTTCCTTGCTATGTAACTCACAAATATTTCACATCTATATTCACATGAGAAAAACTGATAAGGCTTATCACTGATATGACTGATAAGGTCTTATCACCTAATCACTATCAACTTATCAGTAATGGTTCAACTGGGCATGGGGGGGGGGCAGGGGGCCACCGGCGCGGCAACCGGCCGGCACGGGCCGGCCCCTTGGTTTGGGCATTAGTCACACTCGTCGTTTGGTTTCTGCATACTCTTAGTAGAACTGAAATATTGAGGCAATTATATATTTTTGACACTTGTGTACATATGTGTGCACATTTCGCGCACAGCATATTTGAAGGTCAATATCTCATCCTAGCATGAAGCGATCACTCTGAAAATGATACCGTTCGATTCGGCTTGAAATGACGAACATTTTGGACCCCATATTGCTATGGTTTCTATGGTTCCCCGCAAATACATTCCCCGCCCCCGTCCCCGCGTTCCCCTCAAATACCCCTGCTTCCCCGCCCCCGTTCCCGTTCCCGTTCCCGCAAATACCCACACCCACCCAGTCTAGGGACACAGGGACACAGGGACACAGTAACTTCTAAAGCGGACGTGAGGAGTAAGACTTCATCGATCATTAAAAAAAATGCACTGAAGTGACGAAAAATGCGACGAAGCGACAGAAACGCTGCATGAACGCCTAGAGCACGCACGCCTTGGATGAGTATAGGAATACATGGAAAAGAACAAACAGGAAATTCAAATTCTGGCAGGTCCGGTTTTCAAGAAAAAGGCTGTTTCAACAAGTGCGGCAACGACATTGGGTGTTTGCGATGGAACAAATAAGCTGAGTAACTAATGTTGGGCTTGATGGAAGGAGGCATGAAAGTAGAAGTTATTCTGCAAAATTCTGTGTTGATAACTCTTGTTGCGTGCGAAAAAAACGGGAAAATTTGCGCAGCGAAAATAAGAAAAGTGTTTCGTTTTTAAACCGCTAGAGGCGTGGTGATCGATGAAGTCTTTTTCATGTCCTTGAGTTTAATCGGTCCTCAAGTCTCCGTCAATCCTGATGGCAAAATGGCATCCCTTTTGCTTTCCCCATCATCAAACAGGAATCAAACGCCACCGCCACGAAAGAATGGCCAAGCCAAGAAAGGGTGGATGGATGAGCAAGCAAGCCGCGGCGATTTCAACGCCACACCACCATTCGACGTGACGCGAACAGGAAAAGATAATAAATCATTGCACGCACCGTTGTTGGCTGTGGCCTTGCTGTGCATTTTGCAGAGGTACGTACGTATGCATTATCACAACACCACAGCGCCACTGTGTTTGACTCAAACAAACAGACACAGAACAGAACTGCGTGCGAAGAACAAAACGCCGCAAACGCAATGCAAATTTGCCTCGAATATTTCGAAAACATACACTAATAGATTTGCAAATTGTATATTTTGACCGGACATTGCTGCGCGTGCTGTGCCTCCATAAGCACTGGCAGAAATCTACTGTGCGAACTTCCAGCTTATAAATTTTCCTTCACGACTGGTTTCATATCTCGAACTGTCGCGTACCTGCTTTGATGCAGATATTGCCATCCATGGTTACAACAGCCATGTAATCCACTGGACACTGGCAGGCACCACTGGTACAAATGGAGTCTGGCCACGCAGCTTCACATTGAGCGGTGTAAGTGCAGCCAATTGAGGAAGGTTCCAGTTCTACACAAGAGAAACTCCCCATCACCCTCTCATGGCCCATTCACATCGGACATTTTACACTCGACTTGTCCATGGCTCGACCGACACACGTAAAGGAATGGAGAGCCATTTCCTTCCAAATCCAATGTGAAGGAGCCATCACTCTGTACGTGCGAATGAGGAAAATTATAATGAGGCGAATTACTTGCGTAACAGTACGGTCCTATCGTGACGTAAGTGCTATAGCAGGTACACCGCCCAGCGGAACAGTACATGCCATCCAAACAATCCGTGTTAAAACTGCAGCTTTCTCCAACGCGACTACTCCCTGAAAGCTAGTTCAACTAATATGGGTACTGCATTCTGGGCAATCCAAACAACACTATGTATTTGCTAGAAATGCAACAGGGCGACATTTTTTCAAAGTGCCGGAGCCGGAGTGTGGTGGAAGTTTTCGGTCTTTGACCGGGCTGATTGACCCCAGGGTATTGGCCCGAGCGGGGTATGAGCGAACTAACGCTGTACCCAGGAGCTAGGAGCAACTGGCGTGGCGAAAACGTAGGCGAACAGAGCAAAACCAGCGACCAAGAAAAGGACCAACTAGCCAACGTCTGACGGTTTTACTCAACTGACTCTTGACTGACAGACAGATCACAAGAAGACACAAACAGAGCAAAATGTCGCAACTCGAATGGAAAATTCAATATGCATAGGGGTGACAAACTATCCACGGTACTGAACAAACGTACAAGTAATTTGCATTGTCCATAAACATAAATTCATATGCGCATCATGTGATTCCTTCGCTGCAGCAGCCTTGAGTGAGAGAAAATCACGTGAACAGCCGAACTTGCCTTGACAACGCCACGTGAACGCACCGCACCACACGAAACCAACTTGAATTGAACTGGAGCCCGCAACTTGAACTGAACCAAAACAACCGAAACACACAGAAACTGGAGAGACGCCGGTCAGCCGAAACATCACCACACGGAGCTGAAAAATTCCCCCGGCCGGAGCCGGATCCAGAATGCTGGAGCAAGCTACGGTAGGAAAGATGCGCAGAACCATATTGATCATTTGATTGCTGCCAAACTGCGATATGAAGTAAAAATATTGAGACAAATTATTGACTGAAGTACGGTTGCCTGAGAGCAACAAAGCAGTCTCATTCAAAAGTTTCGCAATAATTTTTGATCAATTTCGATGGAAAGGAAAACCTCATTTTTTTCAAGGGCAGTCAGCAAAAAAGTGAAAAAGATAGACCGTGGATCCAGTACCGGATCCACCTTCATTATACCGGAGCCGGAGCCAGATCCAAAAATATGCCGGGATTTACCGGAGCCGGAGCCGGGCCCCTGTTACATCTCTAGCACTACTGTATTTGCCATCCACTGATGCCGCACCTGTAACTTGTCGTGGATATCGTCGATGTACCGACTCAGCCGAACCATGTTCAGAATATTCTACGGCAGAACCAGTACGTAGTATTAGGGTCGCAGTCATCCAAAACATCAACAACAGCAATGCATTTTGCATTCTTGCGCTCATAGAAACCAGCAAATGCGAATTAGAAGTTACATACACAGAAAAGAAAGCCAGCGGCAATTAGTTATTACGTAAATACCGCGGCTTTACCGCGCCTAGTGATTAGTGAAGAAAGCTTTTGACACCAAAAGGTACAATGTAAGCTTTGAATGTGAACTGACGACCAAAGTTACAAGAGCCAGTTTTTTACAGACGGTCACTGTGGCTCCAAAGAAAGCCGCATATGTAGCTACCCATCAATTTACTATGTACCTAACCCGCTAGCTAGGTATACAGTTGTGAAAGAAGGAAAAGCTCATTAGTACTAGTAGTACATGCGTACGTACGGCAGAAGCTTCGTCGCAAATATGCGCAAATTTTCAAAGGTGGGTAGAATAGAAACCAACACTTTCCTACACCACACCTGCACCGGATCTGATGTCACTTTGTGTGCGACAACTGTTTCAACTTTCATTGAATGCGTTTTGTAAAGAAGCACCGCCAAAAAGAAAGGAACACCACCAGAAAAAACACAGTATACCGCAAGCTAGCGAACCAATGTATTCAAAGAAGAAACAGGTCAGTCCAACGGCTCAACTGTCAATGTCAACAAGTAAATCAAAGGAGAAAAACCAAACGCCTTCGGCAGGTCCACCCAAAGCCAGACTCTTCTTTACGTGATGCAGAGGTCAGGGTAGGATCACTGACTGACTAATCATCACGGTATGGGTTAGAAGCGGCGTATGTGGCGACGGATTCCGTTCGATGGTGGTGGAAGAAGGAGGATGGATCGTGATCGTCAGCGCTCGGCTGCTGCTTGTACGGAGAGCTGGAGACACAAAAAGCCCCATCGCGCCATTTAGGACAACTGGACACTGAAAACACAAGAGAAACACGGAAAAATAAAACATTCCATAAGCATCCAAACACCGCTTATACTTAATGTTCGCAGTCAAACCAACCGTTTTTCCTAGCAAAACTGGAAGCAGCGGCCGTATGATGCGAAAAAGTTGTGTATACATTTAGACTATGCGTGTGCGTGTGCGTGTAACACTAAAAATGCGTCGAAGCGACACCGTATTGAAGTTTCTAACGTACCTACGTACTGTACTGCCTTACACGCACACAAGTCTAACGTAACGGACGTGTACAGTACAGTAGGGACTAGGTACGTACGAAGAAAAACATCCGACGCGAGTCCACCCACCATAGTTCTTTCCTTACCACAGCGCTTCATGTTGGCCAATGTGACATCGATGAGCAAATGGCGCGGGCACATGCATATCCTGCGGCCCCTGTATCTGCTGCATGCGTGCACACACTGCTCATCAGAACAGCATCCGTCACCGAGATCCTTTCCTAAACGACAACATCCCCAGCGAAAATTCCTCCATTTTCGCGAACAAATCAGAAAAATGTTTCAGCTAACTGGACATACATACATAGACAGTAGATAATTCTAGGCTCTAGGCTTTTGGGTATACGTACGTACTTTGCGATGGATCGCAATTGCCGTACTGCGGCGCTCCATGCGTTTTCTGCTCTAGCTGATTCGCCTCAAAGCCCCCAGGAAGCTCAGGCTGTTCTCTACCGTGTTTTTCTAAAAAGTTTAACAGAGTAAGTATTCTTCTTATGTACTGTATGTACGTAGTAGACCCATGCCGCGTTCAGATTAGCGGCGTACGTCCAACGCACGTCCGAATAGCGAGCAATTGCACCGCAATAAGGCATGGACAGCCGTAAAACTTCTTCGGGCTTACGTCGAGCGTACATCGAACGTACCGTATTTTTGGGTGTATACCCATGGGGGTATACAAAAATTGAGAGGTCCAATGGGGGGTTATACACTAGGGGGGGATGTACAATGGGTGGGGATATACATAGGACAAAATTTATGTTTTTGAGAGGTGTGTAGAGGCATGTTTTTGAGGTCAAAAGTATGTGTTTTAGGACATAATCGCGGTTAAAACAGGTTATTCTAGTACAAGACATGCTCAGCTAAGCCTACAGGCATAGCAGCATGGCGTAGGAGTAGCTATAGCTAGCATAGGACCAGATACATAGAGGTCAGGTACCTTACAGTACATGGGGGGTTATACACCAGGGGGGATATACAAAGGACAAAATTTATGTTTTACCAATGGGGGGTTATACACTAGGGGGGATATACAATAGGGTGGTGGGGGATATACACCCAAAAATACGGTAGGTGGACATCACTAATCTGAAACGGCACCACTCTCTTGTTCTGACTACTTCCTACATATGAAGAAAACCTGTTCAAAATCGGTCACTCTCTACGTACGTCCGAAAATAATTTGTGAAGGATTTGCCCACCTTGGTCAGGAATCTTTTTCGCTTTCGCGGCAGTCCTTCCATGAGCCGTCATTGTGGTGTCGACGGCGATGTAATCGTAGTCTGCCGGGCTACTGCCATGGCCATAATCGGTGGTGGTTCTGTGATGTACGTCATCGGTGTCGTTTGTGTTTGGAATTGTGCCTTCTACCTTGCGAAATGCGGAGCAGCAGATGCTGAGCCGGTAGAAGGGCGAGTAGGAGCATACGTAGCCGATGGGGCAGCTGTTGCGATTGTAGCTGCAGTCCAGCGGCGTCCGCGTGAACTGGTAGATGTACTCAGTGCCTCGGGTGCACGCGCGATCTGAACCGACACAAACACGCAAAGCGTAGAGTAGATGAGGAAAAAATACTATGCTCAGCTGTGGTAAATAAATTGGTACTGTGCGTACCTGTACATATAATACCATAAATCATACTGTACTCTGTTTCTACAACCGGGCAAAATTCGGAAGTTACATACTGTACACATACTTACAACACGTACCAGTCTTGTAAAACATGTACAGTAAGTACAGGACATGCGTACGACTTACAGCCAGGGATACTAATTTTTTCAACTTAGCCACACCCTTACAATAATTTGGCGCGCCTCCAGCACTGCTACAACAGTAATACTGGCGTAGGGCTGTGCTGTACGTACACTGATAACCAGGCGGACAGTTATTGCCCCTGCCAGCGCAAATTCGAGGCGAATTCGTGACGGCGTCGATGAAAATGTTTGATCCAGCGGGGCAAACTGGCCCTAAAAAATAAGGCCACATAATATAGTACGTACATTCAATGCAGGATTTTTTTAGGTACGTTGCCAACCGATAGTTCAACACTTTTACCTCGACATACACTCACTCATGTCTCATACACTATATGCAGTTTTACTTTACCCCTTGGTATGAGTGGCGGTGGTCTGACGGGTGGCCCGAATGGCGAGCCCAGAGGGGGAGGAGCCCCCAGAGGTGGCGCCCCCAGAGGTGGAGCCCCCAGCGGGGGCACCCCAAACGGTGGGGTTGCTGGGCCCAGCGGAAATGGAACCCCGGGGCCGCGAAGCACGGTTTCACACCGGTTGTTGACATTGGCAGTGCCGGCTGGACAGGTGCACACGCCGCCTACGCACGCCGATCCACCTGTGCACTGAGGGCTGGCAAAGCAGAGTTGACCCGGCCCCGCGCGGGAGACACATTGACCGTTGAATAAGATTTGGTTGGGGAGACAGGTGCCTTGAAGGAAGACAAAATGAACGAATACCACATACAGTATGTATGTACATACGATATTGGGGGTAATTCCGGCCACTCCAACCCACGCATTTCCAGTTGGGAAACTGGAGAAAATAGGTGATCGGGATATCAAAATGAGCCTTGTGCACTTTGCCTGCAGGCTACAGTGGTTGTACATTTGCTATTAGATTGTCAGTTCTCCCCCTCCTAATTAGCAAAGGTAAAGAAGTGGTTCGCATTACCCCGCACTATCATACACCAAGCCACCTATCATAATGTACAGTTGACAACGATTATTCATGGCATATGTTGCTTTACTTGCCAATGGCGGTTGAGCAAGGAAAATGCCGACATTTCCAGTGCAGCAGACGCGTTGTCCGTTGTCGCCCACCTGGCAGGCATATCCAGAGGGACAAGCGCCAATGCCCAGTGAACACAGCTGAGGAGCGCCCGTGGTCGGGTTGATGTATGCAACCGAGCCCAGTGGACAACCTGAGAACACGAACAAAGTGACCCTAACATTACATACACATATTGAAGAGTACATATGAACAACTTTTGGGGTGGAGAAAGAACTATGTACTATAGTCTGGCCAGAGAGAGAGAGAGTTCGCTATGGGGCTCAAGTCGTCTGTGTACTTCTGCTATATAGGAGTACATGAAGCATGGACAGAAATCTACATTTGCAAATCTATTTTACGCAACGCGCCTTGAATGCCATAGCAAACTCTTACTGGCCAGATTATAGGCGTAGTAGTACAATACCTCCGCTAGTTCCGCAGCACTGGTATCTGTTGACGCTGGGCGACCACTGACAGTTGTAGCCGGCTGGGCAATTATTCACCCGCTGTAGAGTGCACGATTGCGGTTGCAGCACACCGCCCACTCGATAGCCCACCTGACCAACTGGACAGCCGTCAACTGCAAGGCACGCCCAGAGTTTATCACGTACAGGGTGTCCCAAAAGAATGGTGGCGGAGGAACGACTAGAAAGTACATAGTACATAGGTACCTGTTGCAACAGCCTGTCTGCTGCAGCACTGATACTGCCCACCTGCCCCTATCAAACAGTCGTAGTTTGTGGGACAGGCGGTAATAGCACCGGGCGTGCACGTCTGAATAATGCCACTGGAGTCCACAAAGGGGAATGTGCCAGAAGGGCAACCTTGACAACGAATAGAAGAATCATCATCAGTACGGGTTTACCGAAAATAAAACACTACGTATAGTAGTCTACTTTACTTGCTGGAGCGCAGCAGAATGTGGTGTTGGTCAATGGATACAGTTGACAGGTGTAGCCAAGAGGGCAGGCCACTGGAGTTGACTGATCGCAAACCACTGGATTGTTATTGATTACATAGGGACTGCTGTTACCGCATACGTCTATGGAAATAAACTACAGTGTTAAGACACCTATTTGTCCTTGTGCAGATGCAGGGAACACAGTTTGTACAATAAAATGTAGGAATGCATCTACTCAAGAAATACAGTAGAATACTCAGTGTTGAAAGCGGCAGTGTCTACTCTACTTGCAGTTCCAGGTGTGCAACACACTCCGAAGGGCGAGGAAGTATTACGACTGTTCTGCACGCACAAATATCCAGTAGGACAACTGCTGGTGGTACCCAGTGCGCAGCTCATTGGCGAACCATCGTTGCTTCGATCGGGGTAAAAAATGCCAGTATTGGGACAAACATCTGCGACGCAAAAAATTACTATCCACATCAAGAAGCGAACCCAGTATACACAACTGTTGAAAGGCTCAAGCTCACTTTCAATACTGCAGCAGTATCCCTGGTAGGCGGTGGTACTTCCAGGGTTTTGGCAGCTGTACTGCTGAATGCACGGATTCACAACGCTGCTCAATGCGCACAGCTGCGCCTGCTGAGAACTGGGGTCCTTGTACACTGCTTTTCCAGCAGGACAAAACGCTAAACACCATCATGACACCATCAATAACACAAGCTGGCATACTTAGCTAAGCTATTCACACACCGCTTACATGTGGTCTTGCAGCAGTAATATTTGCCATCTCTCTGGAGGAATCTGCACAAATAACTGCTGGGACAAGTTCCAGCCACATTTGGTGTGCATTGCCGGGCTTGCAGTGTGAATGGATTGACAAACGCCTTCTCTCCAGTTGGACAGACACCTAAACACAATGAGATCCAGGTTAGTAGCTATCACTGCTCACTATTTCAGATGAGCACAACGTAAACACGTAGGTACAGTACATAAAAGAAACGCTTCAAAAAGTACCCATGTCAGTAGCTCCGCAGCAGATGTTATTGCTGCTCAAACGATTGTATTTGCAATCGAAATTATCGGGACAGGTGGATGCCAAGGACGGATTACAAGTGATCGGCCTTTGCGCATTTGGATCCACGAAAGCAGCTTCACCCAATCCACATCCTACAGGAACATTATGCCCTAGTTACTATACAGGTACGCACAGAGTGAACCCTAATTAGTAATTACGCAATAGTACCTACCTTCAATCGACAACTTTTCCTTGCGCGCAATTCGAAAACAAGTGTGTGTATGTACATAGGAAAAATACGTACAGAGAAAGGCGGTGGCTTTCCGTAGCATTACCAGCCGAATTGCAAAAGTTTCTGCACTGAGACAGGGTGGCGAAGTTGTTGGCGTTGGAGCTACAGCCGAAATAGTCGAAGCTGAGACAGTCGCGTTGCGCCAGATTGTAGTAGTACCTGGTGAGAGACACCTGGGTGGTGCCGCATGTTTGCGCAGTGTTGGGAGGACGACTGCAGATGTAAGCTGCAACAGCAGTATATTGAATAATACTCAATTCACATGGAAATCGTACTTCCACCTGAACGTGTAAATATGCGTGTGTATTAATATAATGTACAATTTGTGCAGTTGAACTTCTACCTCTGGTTGGACAGCAATAGTTCACTTGCGAGTTGGAGCTCAAGGTAACTCTGGTACATTCGTAGTTATTTGGACAAGCTACACCAGCATTGCACACTCTTATCGTGTTATCCGACTCTCGATAAGGATCGCCGCCAATAGGGCATCCTACAACAAACAGCTCACCATCCCAAACCTGTACTGCATACCAAGGTTCAATAAGCAAGGGCGTACCTAACCACCTACGACCGGTACGTACCTCCAGTTCCACAGTACGCCTCACACAGCTCTCTCGTTGGAAAATTATTCGCATTCCCATCACATCCATTGTAAGAGAAAGCTGTACACTGCTGATTGGTAGAATCGTAGTACCATCGATTTGTGATGGGACCACATCTCACCCCTTGATTCGAAGTCAGCGAGCAAACGTATGCTAAAAAATAACCGAATTTAAAAGGCAAACCGCGCTACCAAACATTCCCATTTTACATTGAGTTAGATTTTGCTGCTTACGTATACAGTACAGTATGTACCTACCTTGTACTGGACAGCAGCCAGTAACAAAGCCGTCGTAATAGCATTCGTAGTTGATGGGGCACACATTGCCCACGCCAGTATTGGAACACTGGAAATAGTTGCCGTTGGGATCCTTGTAGGCTTCGCCTTGAACACACTTGGGCTGAGCTGTACGTCAAATCGAAAAAGAACTCGTTATCAGATGCACTGGAAGAAGCCCAAACTATTTTACTATTCATGATACCAGGAGTAATATAAAAGGGGGAGTGACAAACGGCCGCTTCCATACAAACGGCTGATTTTCACACGCAAAGTTCGAAGCATTCCAGCGGTCGTAGAGAAGTAAAACTGGCACCATTGAATGCGTCGATTCTTCTTCTTTCCAATGGTGTCAGCTTCGTTGAGGTCCGAGGACTCCTTCCATTTTATTTTTAGCGGGAAGTAGAGGGTACTTTTGAACCTCAATTTTTTCTCGGGGAATGCTCTGGATGGGTGTCGCCAGATCTGGCGATGATCGATGATCGCCAGATCTGGCGATCACGCTGCTTTCGCAAACCAGCCAGCGTGTATCGCCAGATCTGGCGATTCTCGCAAGATCTGGCGATCCTCGCAGCGTGCTCGCCAGATCTGGCGATACTGATCGCCAGATCTGGCGATGATCGCCAGATCATCCTGGCGATCACGCTCACCAGGTAGCATGTATCGCCAGATCTGGCGATGATCGCCAGATCTGGCGAGCACGCTGTGAGGATCGCCAGATCTGGCGAGCACGCTGTGAGGATCGCCAGATCTGGCGATGATCGCCAGATCTGGCGATACACGCTGGCTGGTTTGCGAAAGCAGCGTGATCGCCAGATCTGGCGATCATCGCCAGATCTGGCGATACCCATCCAGAGCATTCCCCGAGAAAAAATTGAGGTTCAAAAGTACCCTCTACTTCCCGCTAAAAATAAAATGGAAGGAGTCCTCGGACCTCAACGAAGCTGACACCATTGGAAAGAAGAAGAATCGGCGCATTCACTGGTGCCAGTTTTGTTTCTCTACGACCGCTGAAATGCTTCGAACTTTGCGTGTGAAAATCAGCCGTTTGTATGAAAGCGGCCGTTTGTCACTCCCCCTTTTATATTACTCCTGATGATACGTATGCCTTTCTTACGTCTCGCATTGCGGCAATAAGTAGAGCAGTCGATTTTGGTCTGAAAGTTGTTGTCGTTGCCCTGACAGCCAGAGTAGTAGAAGAGTTCGCATTCCCTGGTCACGGCGTTGTACCAATAGCGTCGCACGTTCTGGTTGCAGGTGCCAATTTGCTTGGGCTCGGCGCAAACAGTCTCTGTAAGATAGTGCTTGCTTCGTACGTGCGTTATAAACTTATGGCGTAATTTAGTACTTAAGTAAAAAATTACTTCATACGTAGGTTATGATATGGCGAAATAAAATAATCGGTTCAAAACGGCGTATCGTCCCTTACGGGTGCGAGGACAGCAAACATTATTGGTGCACTGATAACTGCTAGGACATGCGGCACTGCTACTGCACTGTTGATAGCCGTTTCCATCAGCGATGGGATTTCCTCTTGCACAAAGCGCTACACACAAAATATGTCACCACATTACCAAAATCTGTACAATAGCAAATAATGAACCCGTAAGTTTGATGCTTCAGCAAGACAAAAGTTTCTCCACATTTTCCACTGCGCTCTATGAAACGTACTTTCTCTGCAATACGACTGACAGTCGGACTTGGTCAGGAAATTGTTGAAGTTTCCACCCGCTCCCAGAAAGTTGAAGCTCATACACTGGGAGCTCATAGTGTCGTAGTACCAGCGCTGCGAATTTGTGATGGGCGCCGGTTGTGTCAGACCCTCGTTGTACTGCGTGGTTTGCACAGTAGCTGGTGGAGCGACGTTTAGACCGCCATCGCGCGAACAAATGAAACCTGTAAAAGGATAAAATTGGGTGAATGTGGCAGGGGGCGCGGGGTGCGTGGTTCAGTGGCAGGGCGGGCGCTAGAGCGCGACGCGAGAGGTGCGGGGTTCGATTCCGGGATGGAGAAGTCTGCTGTACGTGTGTCGCCGAGGCATACGTTGGGACTTTAGTGGTTCAAAATGAATAGGGTTGCAAATAGCGCTGCGCACACGTAGTAGCGCTTTTTTCTGTGAAAATTTTGTTTTTTATGCAAATTTTCTAGCTACGATTTAACTGTTTAGCTATTCCTTCGCTATGTGGCAAAACTTTTTTCAGAAAATTTGCCTAAAAATAAGCAAACTTGGAAAGAAAAGCGCCACTACGTGTGCGCGAAATTTATTTTGCGACCTTGTATCAATTGACCGCATCGTGGCAAAAGATTTCAAAAGGCAAAGAGGTTCCATCAACAGTAAAGTAAACAATATGGCGTGTAGGCTACGTACTGTAGCTGGGACAGCAACGCTGAATGGAACCGATGGTAGTGCAGTCGTAGTTGGTGTCGCATTCCGAGCTGGTGGTGCACGTGACAGGTTTGCGATCGAAGTAGCGCTGACTCGCGGCGCCTGACGCCTCCGCATACTGCGGATTTCCTCGGCCACAAGCTGCAACACCTTTGCAGTGAAGAAAAGCATCACACAAAAAGCCTCAGCTTCGTTTAGGTACAAACACTGTAAACCAACTGGCTATAATGGATGTGGACGGACATGTGGCCGACAGAGTTCCACTCTCCAAAGAAAGAGCGGCCTATTTTTCCTTATTGAGGAACGGAATTGTAGGCAACGGTGTACGTAAGAGTACGGTCATACCACGACTGTACTGTACAGTTCGAGCCTCAGGCTTACTGTTTCCGCAGTACGTCTGACAGTGCTCCAGTGTCTGGAAGTTGTTGGAGTTTGCGGCTACGGTTGCCAGATTTCCGGCGGCGGCGTCGGCGCGAACCCAGAGGAACTGTTCGCAGGTGCCGGTGATGGAATTGTACCACCAGCGCGTACGCGTATCCGCTGTATCCGTCACTGGGTCCGACGCTTGCGCCAGGATACACGTGTAGGCTGCAACACACAATCCAACTCAAAGCAACGTCATCACTACAATACAAATCAAGTCATTCTTTTCGACTAATGCCGGCAGCGAATAGATCGTGTCCTCCGCTCAAAACACAAAAAGACATGACAGCCATGAATGCGTCAGATGTACGCCGAGCGCATATTCTCCAAATTTGAGCAATCAAGCACGCCTGGGGCTGCAGTTGAGCTCAGACTACCGTATTTACCGGTGCGAGCCCCCCTAATGCATAGCCACCCCATGCAAAGCCCCATATTGGTAAAACATAAAAAATGCCAAATGCATATCCCCCTATGCATAGCTCCATAAAAACGGTAAATAAATACGGTAAATGAGACGAAAAAGGGTTCGTACCTCTGGTAGGACAGCATAATCCGACGGTGGCATCGGTGGGGTTTCGGCCGTCCGGCATGCACTCGTACAGTTCCGCCACCGAATATCCAGCAGTGGCGGCGGTGAAGCACTGGTCGGTCGCCGTGTTCTGTATGGAGCCGTAGGTGCAGGCGGCCGGCATGGTGGCTGCGTACATCAGACGCACAGTTTCCGGATAATCGCGCGGTGTGACGCCGACTGGCAGCGGACAGGCAGCTGCAAGAAACGACGCCGACTATAATATCCAACAAGCGACACAATAGGGCAACAAGACCTTGGTTGTTCATAAATGACACAAATTTAGCTCGTAAGTAAGAAGTGAATGAACATTACCGCCGCCAGCGCTTGTGCGCGTCACATTGCGACAGTCGCTTCAGGATTCAAACTCAAAACCCATGAGATACAGAACCTTACACTGTAGTATGTACGGCGGACGTACACGTACACAGTCAGGCCTAGGCCTAAAGTTTCTTTGTATTACAATTTTTAGAAAGCTGAAGAAGTAATGAAAAGATTCGTGTAACATGTAACCCTAAAAAAACTCATTGAAGCGGAGACTATTGCGTTGTATCCCGATAACCTTATAGATGGAATTTTTCCAAAAAGAAAAAAATCATTGGAGTGCATTCGTCAATGCCATGCAAGTTGCAATGTTACACAAACAGCACATGTAGTGCTTACGAACCTTGTAAGGATGAAGTGCACATGAATCCATCCCTCGTCTCCACCGGTACAGTGTCAACGGGGCACATGCACTCTCCAGTGCCAGAAGCTGTGGTGCCACCTGCCCCAGCTGTACACGTGGACCCTGGCCATGTAGCTGTGCACTGTTCCGCATACTGACAGCCGGATTGACTCGGATTGATTTCTAAAAATGACATGCCAACATTATTTCATCCTGGTAAGCAACATGTTCTGTATTTCAGCTATGTAATAGAGGATTGATTACTGTACATGAAAGAAATGCCCTTACTCAGGTAGCAGTATCTCTCTCGCAGTACGTACGTACTGAGACAGACGCACTGCCCCGTACTTCCGCAGTACATGCCTTCCAAGCAGTCGATGTTTTGTCGACAATTCTCCCCCGCCTTGGCGCTTCCTGTACAAAATGGAAAGAAAAATTTCAGCTTTTGTACGGCATGATACTAACATGGTAAAAAAACAATACACATGTAACAAAGAATAATAATCCAACAGGAACACGTACCAATATATTGACATTATGATAAACTACCTACGAATCATTGGAATTCAATTTATACGCCTACCTGCAGCATGTAGCAGAAAGCTGTTCGGCATCATGCACTGTTCTGTGGTCGAATCGAAAATTTTTGGCTGTCCCTGTACAACCGGACATTTCGACTTCGCCAATTTCCTTCAACACAAATACCCATACGTACTTACATACATGGCATCGTCTTATCCAAATATATACCCTGTGTACATTGACAATGCAGAGTAACCAGGATAAAATAAAGCAAAGAACACAGCTCACCCGCTCCATAGATCACAGAAGAGAAAAGTGAATGGATCGCCAGCCACTGGGTGCTTGCGAAAAAACTCGAAAAAGTCGCACCAATCACCAGCTTTCGCCCCTCTTAACGCCGCTATCGCGTTTTCACCGTCGGAAACTTGGAAGGATAGCACCAGCTCTAGAAAAAGCCACATAAACCTGTCAATCAAAGCATCTGCCCTTGAGCACCGCAAGTTCATTCCCGTCAAGCAAGGACTACGTAGAGTACAATCACATACGGAGATTGATTAGCAGCCAATAGCTGAGGAGCAGAAAAAGCAGTTCCATTGTTTCAAACTGAACTGTCAGTTCGCCGCCTAAAGTGTCCTGCTAGGTGGACAGTAGCCAACAGGGCACAGGAAAAGCAGAGGTGAAAAGCTAAAGGACATCGCTACCTATCTGCTAGCTAAAGGGATTAAAAGTAGGAGCGCGCGGGTGGCTTTTTCGGCAGCATCCGAAACGCGAAATAAGAAAAGCGGCACTCGACACTGGGGGCCACTGTCCTTCGTCTCACAGACTTCCTGCTTTACGTTGTTACGCTTAGCAACGCATTTTGTCCTCCCCCCCACTTGTTGTGCTGCTCGCATATTCTCTGCCTGTCCCCTGTGTCGTCCGTTGCAGGGAAAACCGGGTAAATCCGACCCATCCATGTCACCCTTAAAAGCAGACATACATAAATCAGAATATGGCGGCGCCACCTGCCATGTACCTATGTACCGTCAGACGAAAATATTTGCCCTGCAAGTCCAAACCAAGGACAGCTCCTTGGTAATAAAAAAATAATTGGTACTACCAAAATTTTTGCTTTGGCCCATATAGGCCTATGTACGATGGTCCTGATTTCCCAGGATAACCGGTCCCCTACCATCGAAAGCGCGCGCGAAGGAAGCAAGCAGAAGCTGTGACTGCGGTGTGATTGGAGACAGACAGTTCAGCTAAGGGATAGGCTTATCCTGCTGGTCGTTACACTTTGTCCTCCGCCCAGTAATGGCGCATTGTAAAATAAAGTGTTTCGGACCAAGCTGGTTGTAAAGCTACTCTACCTGGGTGACGCTTCCTCTGTCCATACCACAGAGAATGCTCATCGCAAACTATTGGCGCGATGCTTGCGCCCACATTTTGAGTGGACGATTTTTGCGTCCACGGTTTGCGTGGAAGAGGCACAATACGCCAGCTGCTATCACAACATCAAGTGACACGAAACGTGGACAGCAAGAGCAAAAGTGTCGCTATCCAATTGTCAACATCGCATTTCCGTTGTGGTCGTAACCCCATAGAAAACCACTGGACACAAGGCTCCAAAACCTTTTACTCTCAAGCACGTGAGCATACCGTACGATTACAATACCGGTGCATAGCAGCCCCCAATGCATCCCCCAATGGATAGCCCATATTGTCATAAAAAAACTAAAAAACATAAAACCAGCAAACAGTACTGTTACTGTTATGCGCTTTTTACTCTCTCAGGCGTTTTCAATCTACTATCACTTTCAATATAGCCAATCGCCCTACGATCAACCAATTATTGTCTTTTCGTTAACACACCTTTCACAGAGCTGAGCACATCTGACATCAACATCTGTTCTGGGGGAGACTTTTCACTAGAATGTTATGTCTCTGTGATCTATCAGTAGTGGCTAGGCTTTTGGCTCTAACACTGCGCGTGATTGGCGGTTCATGTGCAGGGTTGCTCTGTCTCTGTCCTGATGAATGAGATCTGGGTGTACTGCTTCCTGTTTTGGTACAGTGAACTGTGATCTTTGGCAAAGGGGTCACATCCCTAAAAATTATTCAAACAATGAGAAACAGACTGGATAATGAAGAAAAATTAAGTATAATTCGCTTATGTGATGGCTGTGTAGAAACAAAGTCCCTACATTGCGTACCTTATGTCTTTTGATGTGAACAAGTAGATGATAGGGTTCAGGCCTGCTATTGTGATTTCTACGGCCATTTGCAACCACGCTGCCCAAACACTTCTTGTCATGTGGTGCAGTGGTCTGACTATAAAAGTCAGCAAATACAGAGCAAAAATGATGGAGGCAATGCGAACCATGTTCCATTGCGCTTGACGCTGCACCCGAGTATTATCCATGGAATGCAGTGGTGTCGTTCTACTATTGGCCTTGACACTGGCTCGTTTTCGATTTTGAATGCCCAGTTCTGGTGCAGACTGGTTGGTTTCAGTAGTAGCATTTGTGGCCGCTCCAGTGCTGTGTACCTTCGACTTGTTTTTGTGTGCCTTTCTGTTTTGATAGGCTAGTTTACAGATTGCTAGCACATAGGCTATGATGCAGATAAAGATGGCGCCTGCACTTAACGGGAGCAGCAGCTTTGGATCCACATGAATATCTTCAAGTCTCACAATTGGAACCATCGCCAGGAGCGATGGCATGTAGACTGGCCAGGTGCCTTGTGTAATGTACAAGTGCAGCCCGGCATACAAGTAGGCCATCAGTAGAAATAGTGGAATCACCATTCTATTGGTGAAAATCGATTTGCCCTTCAGTGGAAATAATGATTGCTGCACGTACAACAGCTATTTCAAGCAAGCACATGATCTCCACTGACCAGAGAAATGCCTGCACTGCTCCCAGAACGTACAAACTAGTGAGTCCTAAGTCTACGTGAAATAGGGTGAAGCAAAGATAGATGCTGTAGAGAACAAGCAGCACAATCTCATGGATACCTAGCAAAATCAACTGCTGGTAGAAGACTTCTCTTATAAAATTTTTGACAATATGCACTAGTTACGTGCACATACAGCACAGTGTAAGAAATCCAGCTCAAGACATGGGTCGAGAGTCCTTCCTATGGGTTGAGAGTGTTTTCCGCTGCCACGCCGCCGCGTTGTCAAGAAACGCGAGGAGCAGTCGATGCAAATACAGCCGCTCTTCAATGCAAATGCGCTGCTCTACGTATGAAGAAAGAATGCGCCGATCAAAAGAAAGTCGCAGCAGGAAATCAGCCAGCCCAGACGCCCAAATATGTATCATATAAAAGACGAGTGCAGCGCCCGATTCCTCAGTCTTCTCCCATCTTTTGCCAGCGCCTACTCGTCTCTATCTGCGCTCTGCTGGCCCATCAGATCTGCTCAGCCGCTATCCTGCTGGCTCAGTGCCAAGGGGAGTCGCTAATACATACCTACCCTGGTATGGAAAGCGTCCTCCTTCTTAGGCAAGTCCAAGTCGCTACCATCCATCAGCTGCTACTGGGCCAAGAAGCAGATCATCCGTCTTGCTGAGCTGCTACTGAGGACTCAGCCCTGCCCTTCTCTTCTGCCAGCCATTAGCCTACGTTTCTTTACCTGCTAACCTACTGCTTTTACCTGCATGTCCTTTGTTTGTTATACATTCGCTAATGCCTCTTTTTACCTGCTTATCTGCTGATAAACTCTTACCTGCCTATCACTGCACAACACTACCCATCCGCTACTGCCACACGTCTCAACGCTATACCTACTTCGGAGGGCGGTAGGAGAGTCTCCCAACTGATCTTCAGGCCAGGTTGATAGGGAGGGGTGACCTTGCTATGCCTAGGAGTAGCCCAATCTCATACGAGCTTGGTCTGCATCGGAGTACTACCCGAGCCAGGCCCCAGGTGTGGGTTCGATCCCTTTGGGCCCTAGAGTCCTGAAGTGGTCCCAGTTTCGCTTGAGTGTCTGCGCAGAATACGACTCGTCGGACTGCCCTCAAGCCCTGGACTTTGTTTGCTGCCACAACCGTAAGGTTCCCAGCAGGGGTTCGGGGTTGGGAATCTTACACTTGGAAGCCCCGGCGCGAGATAGCTGCTTCTGCAGAAGGCCCCCATCCCTAGGAGGCCCTATAGAAACCCCCCGTTGCTAGTACATAGGCATTGGATGTCAACAGGAACCGGAGCAGGGAAGCCAGTCAGTGTGACCCCAGCTATGAGTTCTTCAGCTGCTTTGAGGCGACTTCTTCAGCCGCTATTTTCTACTCTTCTCTTCACTCACCTCAACTTACCTGGCGCGATGGCAATGGCTTCCAGATGGACATGGGCTGACAAGGCGCGTCTGTCATTGCTGAGGCTGAAGTGGCTGATCAGTTTGGCCTCTGCACCTGCATCTGCACTTGGACCAGTGCCAGCCGCTAGTGATGGTCACCCAGTTGGACTTCTTCGCCTTTGGCCCATGATCATTGGCCATCTTGGCACTCCAGGAGCCAACTCCAGGATGGTGCTGCAATCTTCTGTTGCTGCTTCTCTGCATATGGCGTGAGTACAAAGTGTTGCTACGGCTGCAAAGCTGTATTTCATTCACTTTAGTACCCTTGCCAAAGTTCTACTATCATCCCATCTTCAGCCGCTCTTCTCCAGCTGCTGTTGATCAATTGCAGCCGCTACTATCATCCATCACCATGACTGTGCCAGCATTCAGCAGTATGAACCTCTCTGCTTTTGCAGAAAGCTGTTCTAAGCTGACCAGGAAGCTGCCTGAGGAATGGATGACCCCCACCATCACTGGCCACCAGGACCCTCCATCCCTCTATCAGTTGTCCATCTCCACTTCATCATCCAGTGCAAAGGGTGTAGGCTGAGGCTGCAAAGCTGCATCCCAACCCTTAGCACTACTCAAGCCGCTACTTCAGCTGCAGATGGACACCATCTTGGAGGATCACCAAGCCAGTGGCAGCCATACCACTTCCTACCTGCCACATCACCATCCGCTGCATCTCCAGTGGATGCCTTGTGTTGTCTAGTGTCAGGCTTAGGCTTGACACAGAAGACAATTCTGGGTTGTCTACTTGGCCTGATGCCACATCTTGGAGCCAGAATCGATGATGGACCTTGTTCCAGAGGTCCATGGGACGCCACCACCTCTGTGCAGCTGCTCCAGGGACTGTACCTGTAATGGGCCCCCTGGTTGCATCTGGACTTTCTCTCAAGAGCGACTGCAGCCAACATCACAACTGATGTCCCAGATGCCAGACTTCTGTGCAGATCCAGAACTTCACCTGGCATCCTCTCCACAGCTGGTCATCTGTTTTGATGCAGGTGAGGTGCAGCTTGCTGAACCTTTCCAGCCTCTTGGCAGATGATCAGGGACAGAACCCTGTTCTGGGTTCCTCAATGGAGCTGCATCCTTCCTGTTCTCATCTGGATACCTGATTGGTCATCTGCGTCTCCAGGAGTCAGGAGCTGCTGTCCATCCAGTCCTTGCTGTGGGAGCCGCATGATTGGGTCATCGATCCTGACCACTGCTATCCAAGCTGGGACCTGTAGCTGCTATTCCATTAGCCGCTATTTCTGCTGCCCTAGAGACAGGATGACCTGGCATTTTACCTCAACAGCACCACTACCAGGCCTGATGGATTCATCACCTGCAACTGACTGGATCTTGGAAGCTGACTCAGCAGGAATGTGGCCCTTCTGAGCCATGTTAGTCAGCTGGATCAGAGGAGAAGCTGATCAACCATCATCCAGCCAGGAAGGAGATCGCCGCTATTTATTCTTGGGAGCTGAATGGAAGGCCAATCAATCTCCTGTTGCCTTCCATGCCAATTACTGGAACCAGCCCTGCTTCCCCTTCCTCTACCTGCAAAGGAATGGGAGTTCTTCCTGACCCAGCAGCTATGTATGGTATGTATTGTACTTAGGTTAGCTAGTGTATTTATTTAGCTAGTTAAGCATTAGTGTAATGTGCATTTGCTTAGCAGCTAATGTATTATGTATCAGTTTGTATAAGCCAATGTACCAGTGGCTGTATGTACAAACATTTGAGTACTTTAGCTGCTAGCCAATAGCTTCTGTATCTGCTAGTATAGTACAGTAGTTGCTAGTAGTTTTGTTGTAAGCTGAGCCACCTACAGTACATGAGCTTACTAATTTTGTATCTTAGCTGCATTCATGGTTGAGTTTTGTGTTTATTCAGCTCATGGCTGATATGTATTGTAAGCTGCAAATGTTGAGCTTTTCTTGGCCATCTGAGCTGCTAAAAATTTGTAGTAGTGTATTGAGTTGCCTGGAATTTTTGTAACCAGGCTATAGCTGCTATTTTAGCTGCTATTAGCTGGTTTAGTTTTGTAGCTCAGGGCAACTCTTATTTTGTTAGTTTTGTACAGATTTTGTTATTTTTGTGTATTTTTTTGTTACTAATGTGTATGAGGGTAACCTTGTTTTATTTTTGGGTTACCTTAGCCGCTAATGTAAATGTTTTATTTAGCAACATTTTTTTTTATTTATTTTGGTAGCTGATACTGTAAACAGTATCCAGCTTTATTCTGTTGTTACATTTATTAGCCGCTATTTGTGTGTGTTGCTAGCCGCTAACATTTTGTGTGCTTTTTGTATTTTTATTGTTTGGTTTATTTGGCAGTAAGCATTAGGTCACTTGCTTGCCACATTTATTTTGTCTTACCTGATGCTAATACCTTGTTTCATTTGTTTTCTAGTTACTGTAAAGTAACCTAGTGTAAGTGTAACTCTTTTTTGTATTTTCTTTTATTGCTTGTTTAGTTGGCAAGCAAGCAAGTAATGACATTAGTTTTAGGTCACTTGCTTGCCATATTTATTTACCTTACCTGTGCTAACCAGCTGCTTTGTTTTAGCTAGTAGAGTAACTCTATCTCTGTATTTGAAGCAGCTTTGTCAATTCTTTTGTCGTTTTTTGAAAATATGCTCTTAATAGTTTTATTTATCCTGTAGCTTTTATTATTTATTCCTATTATGTGTATTAATTTAAAAATGTTTCCTAGCAATAGTACTTATCAAGCTGCAGCAATAGTATGCATAGAATGCAATAGCTGTAAGCTGTAGTATTCCTTTTGCTAGCTTACTTACTTCTGTAGCCGCTATTTACCACTAATTTTGTCAAAGTAATGTTATGTACCTTGTTATGAATTTTCAATTTTTCCATTAATTTTGTCTTTTGTAATTTATGTTTGCATTTTGTGTCCTGTTCTGTTTTATTATGCTTTGTACTTTGTATTTTTGTACCTTGTATTTTACATTTTGTATTCAACTAATTTTGTATCTTGTAACTTATGAATTTATCATGTTTTGTGTGTTTTGTATTCACATTTTGAGAGTTTTGTATGTTACTTATATTGGGCAAAGCATGTGACATTGTCTGATCAGGTGTTTTGTATTTGTAAATTTGAATTATTGTGCTTTGTATTTTTTATTCCCATTAGTATTTTGTGTTTTTCTATTCTCTGTATTTTGTATATCCTGCATTTTTATTTGTAACAAATTCCATGCGTTTTGTAGCATGGAATAAAAGTTGATTTTTATGTGTAGCTAACTGTTATTTATGCTTATGTGTATGTAGCATTATTTTTTGTATTATTGTACCCTCCCCTTTGGTTTTAGCTTTCTTTACCTGTCTCTGGAACTGCGGGCAGTTCCTTTTTCAGGGTGTGTAAGGGGGAGGTGGCTGTAGTTATTCTTTTATTTTTACCTTACAATTTTATTTTGTTATCTGCTAACTGTTATTCGCTAATTCTATTCTGTGTATTCTGTTATAATGTGCATGCAAAGAAAATGCACATGTATTTATCATATTATATGTATCATACCTGCTTGTAGGAACTTCTTCTTAGCTCAGCTGCTTCACTCTTCAGCTGCTACAAGTAATCCATGGATGGTGCCCTTTTGGGGTATCCCTCTAATGGACTAGCTTGTACTCTGCAGTCCAGTCCTGTACTCAGCTGCTACATCCATCTACTGTACTTCCAGTATGGGAAAGGACTCCAGCTTAGGGCTTTGGCCTAATGCTGGCAGCACTTCCCCTAAGGAAGGAGAGCTCAAGATTCTACCTGCTACTATCTGCTACTATCTCCATAGAGCCGCCTTCAATAGCTGGTTGTGCTAGCTGTGCAGACTCCAGAGCCGCTACATTGAAGAAGCCAGCTGCATGCTCCTGCAGCTGTGAACATGCCAACAACTTGATGCTCTGTCCTGTCATCTGTGGGTTACAGGAACCAGTACCCACTCTGTACCTGTCAGACTTAAGATCTTAGCTGTGGGTCATGGCTCACAGCAGTAGATCTGAGGTCTAGGAGCTCAAGTGCAGATCTATCACCACTACCTCCTGCATAGCACCACCTTGGCTGTTCACAGGACTCCTTCAATCCAGCTGAGCCTTCATCTGCACAAGCTGTAGCTGTCAATAGGAGCCGCTACTCAGACAGGAAATGACTTTGGCTGCCTGCATACCTAGTCACCTAGTGGGTGACAGAAGGCACTGCAGTGACTGCATCCCTCACTCCAGCCAACCCAAATCAGCTCTTCCTGCCTGACTCTCTTCTTCCCACTCTACCATCCCAGACAGAGTGGAGGCCTGACTGAAACTCCTGTCAGTCAGTCATCAGGAAACCCAACTGTTACTTGTCCCCAGCATCTACCTAGCTGCTATGTCTCTCTTCCTGCCACTGCTGGAGAACAAGGAGCTTCAGGATGTTCTGCCATCTCTAGCTGACCTTCAGGCCTATGCTGTAAGGTGTCCCTAAAAAAGATGCCTGAGCGTGGGGCCTGGCAGACTCAGTTGGCTTACCATCTCTAGGAAAGGAACCTCCATCCTTCTATCTGCCTTCCTTCCTCAGCCAGCTGACAAGTCGCTATTGGTGGAACAGCACAAGCATGGGCTATGATTGGCTCTGCTCCTGCCTGGAACAACTCAACCTCCAGCTGTGTGGGCTTGCATTTGGCATTAGTACTTCTTTTAAGAGGTTCACTTTTGGCCTATGTGCAAATGTGCCTACATACTACCTGCCATGCCCAGGGACGGCTGTGGAGTTGTTGCCAGCTCCACTTGGCCTTTTCTGATGGATCCTGGCCCACTACCTGCTACTACCTGGAAGACCAGACAGGAATGCTGCTATGCTGATGGACAAGCCGCTAGTGAACTGAGGATCTCTACTCTCTACTACCTGTAGCTGCTATCCTATCCAGGGAAACTGAAAGTGTGCCTGTGCCACTGAGTCACCCCTGACCCACGTGATCATGGGTGCACTATTCAGTCCAGCTTCCATCAGCTGCAACCCTCCAGGACTGTGGATTCAACTGGCAGTTGAAGTTGGTGGTTTGATGCCCTACTCTACCACCACTACTTCTGTTCTGCACTTCTTCATCACCCTGCATACCTGACCCTCAGTGCAGGAACTACCACAGCAGATGACTCCAACTCAGCCGCTATCTTCATCATGGTCCCCAGTGATCACCATCACTGCAGCTGTAGTACTAACCTACTAGCTGCGCTGCTGGTTGGTTCAGAAAGATGACAAGGAGTCCCACTTCAGAAGCTTGCCAGACAGCCGCTATCCTTCAAGCTGTCCACTGAGGCCGGACCATCAAAGGAGTCTTCAGGAGACCAGGGACCCGGCCCAGGGCTTGCATCTGTTGGGTTCTGCAGCAGACCTCGTTGGAGCTCTTTGGCATCTGAGTGAGGACTGTGCTCAGCCCTCTGTTCTAGTGAGGTGTTGAACATGGATCCTTGCATCAGTCTTGACCAGGAACAGCTGCAACTTCACCCAGACTGGACTCGACTGACCCTTCTATCTCTACCACCACCCAGCTGCTATAGGACCTGGAATGGAGTCTGGTTGTCAAAGGATGATCATCTCTGCTGCCAACAGGACCTGCTGATCTTAGCTGCTACCAAGCAGGTTGGACCAGTTGGTTGCAGGACATGGCTGAAAAGCCCATGCCCAGCTGCTGGACTTGGTCCTTACCAGCATGGGATCTGACAGACACTCTGTCAGATGATCAGCAACAAGATCTGGCCATGCAGAACCTTAGGAGTCATCCAACACCACCAGCTGCTACCACAGTTCCCCCTCTGCATGGGCATCCTATTCGCTATTCCCAGAGGATGCTGCTCTCCTACCAGCTGCAGAAGGAGCAACTCCACTTCTTCAGCTGCATCTCAGCAATCCAGAGCAGTGAAGAACTGTCTTCCATCTGACTGCTCTGTGGCCTCCAGTGGATTGCCTCCTGCCATCATGCTGCCTTTGGGTGCAGTGTGATAAGCCGCTATTCACCCAGCTGACCTGGAGCAAGGATCCCTCCAGCTGCATGTTGGAATCTCCAGTGAGGACTGCAAGGAGCAATGAGGAACTACTCCCTTCTATCTTCCTCAGTGCCCTTTGACTTCAGCTGATTGGTGGCAACACCATTCAAGCAGAGGTTAGTGGGCAGGCCATCTCAAGTAGCCTGCATGAGCCACTGCAGTCCATGGCATCCTGGAAGCAGACGCCATGATGGAAGGATGACACCATCTCCTCCATCTACCTGTGTCTAGCCGCTAGCTGCTTCTCTTACCTACTCCCTCCTGGAAATCGGCTTTGCTGTGGAACTTCAAAGGAACTGTACAGCTGCTGTTTGCTGTCTTGTCACCTCCCTGTGCCAACCACCAGATGAAGATTCCTGCTAGTGCTAAGTGCAGTGTGCCCCATGTACCTCTCATGTGGTGCTCACAGCACTGATCACTGCAGTGGGTAAGCTAAAGATGCTACCTGAAAGGAGGAGACAACCCAGTTCCAGGATCATCACCACAGCTGCTGACCAGACTGCTGGCTGGTACTTGTCCCTGCAGGTTCCACCAGGGATGAGTTGCTGTCCAGTCTCCAGTAGGACAACTGGAGAGGAGAGGAGTTCTTCTATTAGCTGATGACCAAGACTACCAGGAGAAGCCGCTACCAGAAGGATGCACCTCAGGAGCTTCAACATGACCAACTACTTCAGCTGTCATCCCTACCAGTACCATGGGGAGAGGCCACTGCAAGGACCAGCATTCCAGGAGCCTTGCTGCAAGAAGATGAGCTGAGATTGCTGTTGCTGATACCTCCAAGGCTCACCAAGCTGCTAGATCCTGCTTTGGAGAGGAGCTGCAAAGGATTCCATCTGCTACCAACAGCACTCTGCGATAGGGGATGGTTGATTCGCAGCTTGGGCTTGTGTCCTTGACTGAGAACATCTGTCCCACTATCAGATCAAGAGAAGAGCCAGCAACCAGTGGACCATCAGAGAGGAGGACTGACTACACTGGAACAGCTACCAGACCCTCAGCCGCTAGAAGAAGAAAAGGAGAAGAAAGAAGAGAGAACTACTATCATCTTCCCTGCAGACAACTCCAGCTATGGCTCTACTATCAGCTCTACTAGCAGTTAGGTCCAGAAGAGGACTGTAGCTGCCTTGAGAGAAGAAGGAGTGGAGCTGTGATAAGAATGTTCCAATTTGCTTTTGTGACTAATTATTGTGTATTGTGTATTCTGCATTTATTGCATATTTTATTGTGTATGCCATATTCTTTGTAGAGCTTATTTGTTTTTGCTGGACAGGAGAATTATAGGGCTGTGCTGCTTTTGTGTTTTGAGACCATTTTTTTAGAGCTCCTAGGATCTGTTGAAGATTATATGGCCTGTGTAGCTTTGATTTATCCCTGTCTAGGTACAGTAGTTTTTGGTTGACCCTGTGTTTAGGAATTAGCTTATGCTTTCCTTTTTTAGCTGTAATAGTGCATACTTGTATTTTATCCTTGTCTGTTTGTACTTGTCAGTTTTCCCAGTATTGTAGCTAATACTTTGGTATGTATGAGTAGGTTAGCTTTAGGTATAACTGTACTAAGTACAATTAACTGTAGCTTAACTGTATGTAGCCGTAGGCCTAGGCATGGACAGCAGAGGATGGCTACTACTACCAACTACCTACAACTCTACAGGGCTACCTTCTACCTGCTTCAAGGGCAATTTGGGCTTGGGCAAGGAAGGACCCTCCTGCGCCTCACTGCAGAGCCGCTAGCAACCTCATGTGAGCTGTGAAGCCGCTAAGACTCAAGAACTGGCACGACTGGCCCCGGGTTCGACCGTCATGCGGGCATGACTTTCCCCTGGGAACCATGTAAAGAATCCAGCTCAAGACATGGGTCGAGAGTCCTTCCTATGGGTTGAGAGTGTTTTCCGCTGCCACGCCGCCGCGTTGTCAAGAAACGCGAGGAGCAGTTGATGCAAATACAGCCGCTCTTCAATGCAAATGCGCTGCTCTACGTATGAAGAAAGAATGCGCCGATCAAAAGAAAGTCGCGGCAGGAAATCAGCCAGCCCAGACGCCCAAATATGTACCATATAAAAGACGAGCGCAGCGCCCAATTCCTCAGTCTTCTCCCTTCTTTTGCCAGCGCCTACTCATCTCTATCTGCGCTCTGCTGGCCCTTCAGATCTGCTCAGCCGCTATCCTGCTGGCTCAGTGCCAAGGGGAGTCGCTATTACATACCTACCCTGGTATGGAAAGCGTCCTCCTTCTTAGGCAAGTCCAAGTCGCTACCATCCATCAGCTGCTACTGGGCCAAGAAGCAGATCATCCGTCTTACTGAGCTGCTACTGAGGACTCAGCCCTGCCCTTCTCTTCTGCCAGCCATTAGCCTACGTTTCTTTACCTGCTAACCTACTGCTTTTACCTGCATGCTCTTTGTTTATTATACATTCGCTAATGCCTCTTTTTACCTGCCTGTCTGCTGATAAACTCTTACCTGCCTATCACTGCACAACACTACCCATCCGCTACTGCCACACGTCTCAACGCCATACCTACTTCGGAGGGCGGTAGGAGAGTCTCCCAACTGATCTTCAGGCCAGGTTGATAGGGAGGGGTGACCTTGCTATGCCTAGGAGTAGCCCAATCTCACACGAGCTTGGTCTGCACTGGAGTACTACCCGAGCCAGGCCCCAGGTGTGGATTCGATCCCTTTGGGCCCTAGAGTCCTGAAGTGGTCCCAGTTTCGCTTGAGTGTCTGCGCAGAATACGACTCGTCGGACTGCCCTCAAGCCCTGGACTTTGTTTGCTGCCACAACCGTAAGGTTCCCAGCAGGGGTTCGGGGTTGGGAATCTTACACAGCATAGAATACTGCCAGGAGCAGGAATGGGATGGCTACAATGTCATAATAAGTGTTGGGGCTAAGATGGAATTCCTGAAAGTGATCAATTGATGTCAGGTTTATTGCTTTGTTTTTTTTATCCATTCTAACAACCAAACAAATTCCGCCCCCCCCCGCAAAAAAAAAATTCAAAGGACAAAAAAAAAGATAAGAAGATTTTGGGGGAGGGGGAGGGAGGGGGGGACAAACATAAGGAGGAGGGGACAGGGAGAGAGGTGGCACAAAACCTTACACACATCCTCAAGAAAATATAAGACACACAGAGGACACCCCTACTCCCCCGGGAAAAAAAAAGGTAGGGGGGGGGGTGCGGGTTCCCTTCTTTTACTCCCCGCTGCGGGGGGAAGGGTTCCCTTCCCCCCGCCCTAACGAAATGCGCTTTATCTATTTATTTGCCTTCACAGCTTGACCAATGGAATGTTTGGAAAAGGCCTGTTCACAAATACAGCCCTATATGTACTGTAAAATATGCACCTGAACCTTCCTATGTAAGCGGGTCAAGCTAGCCAGCCGTAGCCACTCCTTCAAGCTAAGATGCTTTATAAGCCTGCTTCGGGGTGTATTGTACTAGAATACGTAGTTTAGACATACGTATGCTTTTGACTTAAAAAAAATAACCTGCGCACCTCTAAAATTGTCCATGCATAAACAGCGCATGCACCTTTTTGATCATTACCGACGAATCATAGACAGCCACTGGGTTCTGGCAGCCAAATACAGTCACATTCTATGGACCGTTTCCATTGTTCAATCGTTTGCTCATACCAGCATTCGTGCAAATCTTTCCGGGACCAAAGGAAGCCGTTGGATTCAGTAGAAGCACACAGGCAGAATGAGCAGGAGATGCAGAATATGCTTGAATAACCGAATGAGAATGAGAAGATTCACGGAAAGGAAGAAGCCATGCCACCAACGGTGAGCGAATCGGAAAGTAGGTATGAACAATGTTCAGGACCATGCGTGTCAAGAATACCACAGTTCCAATCACAATTTTCGCTTGAGCCAGCTTGGACGGGTAGAAAATGTGAGATGGCGTTACCTTTTACCCTCTCAGGCGTTTTCAATCAATACTTACCTATCGACTTTCAATATGGCCAATCACCCAACGATGCTATGATCAATCAATTGTCTTTTCGTTAAAACACCTTTCACAGAGCATATCTCACAGCAATATCTGTTCTGGGGGAGGCTTTTCACTTGAACTGTGCGCACGGTTGACGTTTGATCAACAGGAGTGATCTGTCTCTGTGATGTATTAGTAGTGGTTTGGCTTTTGGCTCTAAAGCTGTGCTTGATTGGTGATGCATGTACAGGGTTGCTCTGTCTTTCTCCTGATGATTGAGAACTAGGTGTACTGCTTCCTGCTTTGGTACAGTGAACCGCGACCTTTGGAAATGGGGTCACATCCCTAAAAATATTCAAACAATGGGCAACAGACTGGATATTGAAGACAAATTAGTTCGTTTAAGATTAGTAGCTGTGTAAAACAAAGTCCCTATTTTGCATACCTTATGTCTTTGGATGTGAACAAGTAGATGATAGGGTTCAGGCCTGCTATTGTGATTTCTACGGCCATTTGCAACCACACTGTCCAAACACTTCTTGTCATGTGGTACAGTGGTCTCACTATGATAGACGGACGCCAAGTACAGAGCAAAATGGCGGAGGCAATGCGAACCATGTTCCATTGTGCTCGACGCTGCACCTTCTCTGATTGCTGTCTATCCTTGGCTGCAGTAGTAGCATTTGCGACGTGTACTTGCCACTTGTTTTTGTGTGCCTTTCTGCTTTGATAGGCTAGCTTACCGATTGCTAGCACATAGGATATGATGCAGATAAGTATGGCGCTTGCACTGAGTGGGAGCTTCAGCCTTGGACCCACACCCACATCTTCAAGGAACACTGTTGGAACCATCACCAGGAACCGTGGCCTGTAAACTCGCCAGGTGCTCTCTGCTACGTACAAGTGCAGTCCAGCATACAAGTAGGCCATAAGTAGAAATAATGGAATCACCTTTCTGTTAGTGCAAATCGATTTGCCCCTCAGTGGAAATAATATGATTGCGGCACGTATAACAGCTATTTCAAGCAAGCACATGATCTCCACTTGCCAGAGAAACTCCTGCACTGCTCCCAGAACGAACAAACTGGTGATTTCTATGTCTACATGAAATAGGCTAAAGCAGTAACCAGTGGAGAAGTGCTCCTAAGGAGCACAAAGGAAGTGAGCGAGAGGCTCACTAGCCTGCAGATGCTTATGGGGTTGACGGCGCAGAAACCAGAAGGTTCCAACCACCCATCGCTGCCGAAACTTGCTACTCCTCCGAGTTGACAGCCTCTCGCACAATCTGCTGCTGTCTGACTGGTGCTGGCATACTTTTGCCCATTCCCAATCATGGCAAACAAAACTCTTCAATGACCTTTGTTGCCTCTCGCCTGCTTCTGTATGCCTAATCCATGCAGCGTTATGGATAAGTATGTGCATATGTATTGTACGTGTTTATTCTTTCTTGCATGTGCATTCGCATGTAGTACGTACCCATTCAATAATGGCCTCCAATGTGACCAGCCATTTCACACGTTTCTTGCCAAATAGAAGGCGAGAGGTCCACCAGGGTTCGATCTTCTCGATTCAAAATATCGGCTTTGGAATCAAGTTTCAGCTGAAGTTATCACTTGCTGTTGTTCAGGATAAACAGCTATAAGCTATATGACATGAAATCTTTACGAGTATCTAAGTATGTATGTTCTACTCTTGAGGAAACATCAATTTTTTTTTTCTTTGAACTAATGCTCAAGGTTTGTTGTTGCACCATGTTATGTACCAGCATGTACATGTTTACATACATATGATTACCTAGTTATGATGACCAAATATTATGGTTTGGATCCAGCGTTTTGCATGTGATCAGGCATACAGAAGCAGGCGAGAGGCAACAAAGGTCATTGAAGAGTTTTGTTTGCCATGATTGGGAATGGGCAAAAGTATGCCAGCACCAGTCAGACAGCAGCAGATTGTGCGAGAGGCTGTCAACTCGGAGGAGTAGCAAGTTTCGGCAGCGATGGGTGGTTGGAACCTTCTGGTTTCTGCGCCGTCAACCCCATAAGCATCTGCAGGCTAGTGAGCCTCTCGCTCACTTCCTTTGTGCTCCTTAGGAGCACTTCTCCACTGGTTCCTGCCACGTCTACTTGAAATGTGAGAAGCATATAGGGAGCGTGTACAAATTACGTCAGGTGGTAGGGGAGGGGGGACCCCCCCCTCCCCCTGGCCCAGCCTCTGACGTCAGTCTGACGGTGGGGGGGGGGGTCGGCGCTCAGATCAATATTCTGACGCTGACGGGCATTACGTACGTACATACATACACTGTACATTACAGTACATATATATTACTGTACATACATACTACATTACTTAGTACATACACAACATGCTGCATATTATACCATACATGCATGCATGCATGTATTATGCTTATGCATGCATTCATACATACGTATACGCAAGTACTATTACTACTGGTGTCACCACCTCTGACGCTGACCGAGGGGGGGGGGGGGGGGGGTACGGCCTTTGGGCCAATTCGGACGCTATTCTGACGGTCGGGGGGGAGGGGGGGGGGGGGGTACCCATCCATTTCGGCTGAAAACCACCTGACGTAATTTGTACACGCTCCCATAAGATACAAGCATGTCAAAATTGTTCCCAATCGATACATTTTGTCTTATCACATGCATACAAATCTTTTAAAAACTGAGCTCGAGTTGACGAGAAGTGCTAACGGAACCTCGAGATACATTATATATGTAAATTAGGGGTTATATGTACCTACATGGGACATTTTTATGTTTTTGAGAGGAATTGAGCCTTATGTGAATGTGCATTACAAATGCATACAAATCTTTGAAGAACCGAGCTCGAGTTGACGAGATGTGCTAGTGGAACCTCGAGATACATCATACATTACAGGGAACATTTTTTTATGTTTTTGAGAGGAGATTGAGTATGTGAATGTGCATAACACATGCAATGCAATTCTTTAAAAATAAACCGAGCTCGAGTTGACTAGATGCATAAGTGGAACCTTCGAGATACATTATAAATTACACAGGACGTTTCTTTGTTTTTTGAGTGGAATTGAGCCTATGTGAAATTGATTAGACCATGTGAATCAGGTATGAGCGAGGAGGTGGTTAAGAAGAAATGCAAGAAAAATAGGTAGACCTTGTCAAGATGAATTGAATGGTATATCACATGACTACATTTAGCCAATTTTTGTTTTGATTTTGTGCCCATGTGAACACATTAGAACTATGTGAATCAGGCATATTGGGTACAAGCATGTAGAAATTATATTCCAAACTGATAGATCTTGCAAAAAGATGAATCGAATGGTATGTCACATGCCTACAAATTGCCAAACTGAAGAATATAACACCTTTTTGCAACTTTCATCGATGTGAATGCATTTTTTACTATGTGAATCAGGCATGAGCATGTCGCAGTGGGCAGCAATCGATAGATCTTTTGAAGATGAATCCAATGTGGTATCCCATATGCCTACATTTAACTAATTTTTGTTTCTCTTTTTAATTATGTATGTTACGTGAAATAACTAAAAACTATGTGATATCAGGCATATTGGAAACGAGCATGTAGAAACTGTTTCCAATCTATAGATCTTGCTTAGAAGAATCTA
>JASAMW010005095.1:0-31217 GCA_030247985.1 Epsilonema sp. ZAB3_2
TTTCAATTCGAGGTTATGTAAGTCTGTATTATTATGTCATCACACGTCTGATTTCTGGCCTTTTACAAAGTATGTGGTAGTGCGTGCGTACGTACATAAATAGATAATGGTAAGTGTGTAGAGCAATGTCGCCTCTTTTCGGATGTAAGCGGCATGCCTGTAAGTGTACGTACGCATCGCATACGACCTAGTACGTCTTCACCATTAGTATTCTCACACAAAGCGATAGAAGTCGGGTATGAACCAAACGTAAATTGATCATTCAGGTCGGTTTTGATGTTTACATTTGTTGCCTTTTGTGGACCACCAAGGCGCAAGGAAAGAGCGTCCTTTTTAGGTCGAATTCGCCTCTGCATGTCTGTGTTTTTCGCACGTCGCATAGTCGCAAGCTTTCGTTGCCCAAGTTTTTTCGGCGAGTTTTGACTAGCAGGAACCTGGGAAGGTTTGGCCGTCGGGCTACGAATCTTGAGCGCGGTTCAGCTCAGCTGGAACTTGTATTCGTACTCCAATGGCTTTTCATGCTGCATTGTTGTAGCTTTTGGGCTATAACAATTGTAGTACATGTGTTTTCCAATCGTGGCCAGATGCAGCCGTGAGCCGCAATGTGGTGATGCATGAGAAACCCCATCAGACGCCCAATCGACATCGTGCCCGCTGATTTCAATCATCGCCCTGTGTTCAATCATCGTCGTGATCGGGCCTTCAGTCTTGTTGCATAATGTACATGCAAGGCATGATTCATATGCAGCGAGGTGAGGTAATTCCAGAAATATTTCTGGTCCGTACTGTGTTCTGTTTTTGAACTCTTTCACACAACGTTGCGCATCGCAGCCGAAAAAAATCGTTGTGGGTGGGCGGACTTTTACTTGCGCCAATAGCGATCCATCTTACCTTTACAGAATGACCGACAGGAACAGGATAGGTGATCAATTTGGAAGGAAAAATGGAAAATTGGCTTTAATTTTCACCGCCGCCATTGTTGCGTTACTTTATTGAATACTGATGGCATTTTTTAAGGGAATTTTCAAGTGCTTTGCCGTCGTCGTTCGTTGCTGCGTTTGGCGAATTGAAATGTTCATAAGCACGAAACTGAATTTATTTTTCTATGATCGGTAGGCTACTTATTTTCTAACTTTATTCACTACATACTCCTTACATATACCGTATGTATAAGTTCCTATTTATAGTTTGTTGCGCCTGCCCAGCCGGATAAATAGTTATCTTATCTTATCGATATCTTTTAGTTAGTCGGTTGAAGTTGACTCGACGCTTTTGATGGATGGCGTTTGCCGTCTTGGGCCAAGAACGCGTGGCGCGGTATCACACATTATGTATACGTACGTACGCCACGTTATGTACGTACGATTACTGTACGTACGCCAGACCTGATATGAAATTGTGTAAAAGTTTGCTTAGCGCCCCGCCAGCCCCGGTTTTCGAACTTGTCAATGATGAATTATTTGAAGCCCGTTGGCGATTTTGTTATAGTTGCCAGCAAAACTGTTGCTCGCTCCCAGAGCGCGGAAGAGAAATTGGGCCTGTGTGCATTTCGCCAAGAGAGAACCCACAAATGCTTCCGCATCTTTTTCGCCGACCATTGTGCAATTCCTTGGAGCCTTTTCGTGGGCTTAGATAATGGGTTTTGGAAGCGTCGGACGTTTGGCAAAGCTTATGGAGTTTTGCTTTTCTTTCGCAGCTTTTACGATAAGTGAAAGAGCTCTGCTGTGTAATGTTGACGCACAATTGCACTGCGTCAGTTGTATTTTCTTACCGGACTCACTATCCTTTCATCAAATGCTAATGCCACACTTTTGTTCCCGCTTATCTGTTTTGAAAGCCGCCGTACTATCTTTTCCCTATCTGTCTGTACCTAGGTTGCATCTAAAGTACATAGGCCAACGTAGTACATACCGTACAGTACAACCTCTTCCTGCTTTCTTCCCTAGTTACGTATGTGCAGCTTCTGTTTAGCGCAGAATTTTCTGCCCTTTAGGACCCCTTAGCCTGAGAAAAGCACAACACAGGTCCATATCTAACGTGCGTATGGGTAGCGTGTGCGCTTTCAGTACGACATACATAGCAGCTACATACATACATACATAATATGTACATATGTGTACGTACGGTAAGTAAATGCCAAATCAACTGGCCGTCTATGTGTATCCGCGAATCCGCCTTTTGTTTGATATTTTACTCTATATGAATATGGGATGTGAAGCGTGTGGCTATTTGATCCCCTGCAGGGCTTAATGAATGAATGGCCTGCTAAACAGCTTCTTCATCTGTTCTCGCTTGTTACAGGGTTACAGGTGAACAAACGTGCACGCTGAAATAGAATTGGGAAGGAAGATGGACACTACTACTTGCCTCTACTCTAGGTACATACAATACGCCCCCAGTAGCCATTGGCTAGTGAGCTAACATTAGCAGCTTTCAACGCTAATCCTAATTACTGGCTTTGTCGGATTTAGGCGGCGGGCTTCTTCGCTGGCCTTGAGGCGCGTTGCTTCTTGCTTGCACAGATTGTCCGAGCTTGCAATTGGATCCCCAGTTGTCATTTTTGTTTATTCTTAGCAGTGAAAAGACAGGAAATTGAATAGAGGCCATAGCCTCAGCCATAAGGGCGATATTTATTACTTCTATAAGTTCAATATCGCTACTTATGCGAATACGTTCTATTACCAGGAAAGGCTTGCAATACGTACGTACCTAGATACGTATGTGTCCTTGTCATGTCATGTCAAGTTGGTCTACAAATTGTAATCAAACCAAACAAATGAAGCTGATGTTGTAGGAAACTTATTTTCCTCCTTTCGTCATTACCTGTGCCATCAATGCCAGTAGTCAGTACTCAGTACATATAGCATAGCATAGCAGCTTGATGTGACATTTTTTGCCTTGCGTTGTACATAAGCCTTGCGCGAGCGTCTGGAGGTATGTTTGATGAAAATCTTAGGGTGGGATAGACGAGTCCTTGCTCTGTCTGTATTGTCGGCAGCTTAGAGAGGCGAAGCTGCTAATTCTAGCAGCTCGACGAGGCCGTTTCGAGGACTAATTGAAAATCGTGAGAACTGCTTCAAACTTCCACTATGCCACCTTTTCGCAGTCGCTACTTCGTATCGAGGTATGTACTGTACGTATACGCTGCCTATACGAAGCTTCTTTTGTCCTCTCAGCTGTCAGTCCACTTGTCGCATGTATTTTTCCAGGTGTTTGTGGGCCGCTTCTTCTCACTCTTACTTCTTGCCGCCTTTCCTCTTCAAAGTATTGCCCGTATATGTTACATAGTATAATCAGCAGTAACTCGCTCAAACGCTTTTGCAACTGTGTTTTTTCTTCACTACGTACGTACGTGCATACATTGCTTACATAGTACGTTTAGTGGCATTACGTGTACGTACAGTACATACTGCACCTAGGTACTGTAGCTAGCTACCCTATGTATGTACCTTACATGTAGGAACAGCCGACGTGCGGTCATTTGGGGTAAAATTTGTATGGGGAGAAAGGAAGACATCGGAACGAGCTGCTCGGACTGGAAGTCATGTACACACACGGTACGTATAATTAGCTCGAACTAATCGACCACCCGTGAGGATACTTTTCATTTCAATCATGCTAACGACTCTGACCACAAGGAATTGAACCGAATTTCTATTTTCGGCACCGCCGCCCGTGGTCGCGTCACTTCATCTGTCTCTTCCTTCTGTCTGTCGTTTATGTGTGCGCGTGTACATAGGGTTTTAAAATCAGATTGTCGTTATCGTTTATAGCTTCTTCTTCATCTAGCGCCGTGCAGCAGTACTAGTGATTATACATACATAAGATGTAGCGCGTAACATATGTAGAAACTGAAGAGCGCAGATCTATTCCATTCTTATTTCAAAAGATGGATGGACTCCTTGGCGATTTCAATTTTTCCGCCCTCCCTCGCCGGCCGCATCAATCGCCACTCAATTGAGCGAAAAAGACCCGCGAGAAAGGCAGCATCCCATCCACGGGCACACTTGCTTGCAGCAGCTTCTCTCACTTCGTTTTCGCTTCCGCTGTCTCGCCTCCGCTAGTAAACAAATTGGCGAAATGTCCACGGCAGAAGCGAGTGACCGTCCAGAGTTAATGTGTGAATTTAATCATACTACTCCCGAAGGACTTGTCAGCGCCGGCCTGCCGAGTGCCACGCCACGGGAATGACGATATCACTCCCGTAACTCGTATAGTAAGTACATACATAGAAATAAGAAGAGGAAGGAAAGCCTGCTTTTGAAAAGCTAACAAGAAGCTTCATCAGATAAGCGTTTCACAGCCATAGCTAAGACCGCTCGCTATAGCGCATTGCTTAGCTTATTGAGCACTAAGTAAGTAGGTAGTCAACATACGTAAGTACGTACTGTTCATTGATATGATGTCGTTTCGTCTCGTATTTGTGAAGATTGACCATATCGCGGGGTACGGTAGCTATTTACGCACGCAGCTACATACATAGAGTAAAAAATTACTGCAAGACAGCGCAAAACAGGAGGATTTGAGTCAGCTCAGCTTGTTTCTCGGTGAAGGCACTTTTCAGTACATACTTCACGTCTGCTCATCGTTAGTTTTTCCTTTACGCTTTCGCCTCGCTAAATTTCTTGATGTATGTACCTACAT
Organism: Epsilonema sp. ZAB3_2; assembly: GCA_030247985.1. Lineage (NCBI taxonomy): Eukaryota > Metazoa > Nematoda > Chromadorea > Desmodorida > Epsilonematidae > Epsilonema > Epsilonema sp. ZAB3_2. The sequence goes on from JASAMW010005095.1 coordinate 4,645, forward strand.
GTATGTAACTGTAGACGCTGCCCCAGATAATTTGATATCGCAGCCTCTCCCCATTCTGACTTTTTCAATGACCCATGCGATGCGCGAGGTCCCTGATTTTGATTTGTCGTGAATCAGCAAATTTGGGCGTCTGTGTAGTCCTGAAGCAGTCGATGATCGTTTCGCAGTGACGTAACCGATTTTCTCAAGGGCGAGAGATGCTGCGCGTGATGAAGAAGCTGCTTCGTCCTTTGCTGACGAATACATTCATCATGCATGGTCTTAGCAAGAAAAAGAAAAGATGTGCGATATTTTCGATATTTTCATCTGTATCTTCCATCATTATGTTCACTGTCATGGCCTGGCCATCTCGCATTGCATCTGGTTGAAGGCGGGCTGGGTTGTTGTGCTTCAGCGCTTGCGCGTAGCATTTTTTGGGCCGGAGGGGCGGCATAATTATCTGTCTCAAGGAGACATCAGTTATGTAATCTGAAGCGCCCGGAAATGAGACCTCTGATATTGGCGAGCTGCCCAGTCTTTGCTCTCGGATTTTCGATTAGATCAAATTACTGTGTATCCTAGCCGTGTTTTCAACGAGACAGACATATCCAGCGGAGCAGATTCCTCTTCTGCTGAATGTCGGGCGGCAAGGCACGCGTCGTGGTATAATTATGGCCATTGCTGATGCAAGAAGCATCCAATCGGGAAGGAAATAGCATACAGTAGCTATATAGATGATGCTAGCGTTATTGCTGATGAAGAGCGACAGGTACTTCTGCAACAGAAAGAGATAAGGTAGATCCGCCAAACCGAAATCAATGGCGTACATGGATGACCAAAATGCACTGGATGACCAAAATCGTACATCCAGTGCTTTTGTTTGCGGTAATTTTTGGATCGGTTTGCAAAACTTGTCTGTTTTTCATAATACGCAGGAGAAATAACGCTACCACGTACCCCTCTCTCTCCTAGCGAAGCGAGCGCTGCGGTTCTGCTCCTTACAAATAGAACGCGAGCGGGGCACGCCGCGCATCTGGGTACGTGGTCGGTTTCAAGCGGCGTCGGTGGTCGGTGTCGGTATCGCGCCCGCGCGCGACGGTGAAAAGAAAAGGGTATTAACTAATACGCAACCAAAACAACCAACAACCAAAACAACCAACGTGGACTTCCTAAAATGTAGCTCCGCCTAAATGACACACTAGTTGCGCGTGTGAAAGAACCATGATCAGTCAATCAATATACCCTTATCGAAATTGTGGGGTAGCGTGGGGATAGTTGGTCCAACACATGCAGTAATGTTTGCATCCAACAAAAGTCTAGTGACCGAAAAAATGGAAAACTTCCAATGTCATGGGCGTTCAAACAAAATAGCATGAATTCGCATGGAAAATATGGATGCAATTCCAGGTGTTGAAGTTACTGGGCACTGAGAGCTGGGTGGTGAATGGCAATATATGTCTTGCGCAGGTGATTGGGCAGACTTCAGCTCAGGCTGAGGCTTAGGCTTAGGGCTTAGGTATTGGATTCAGAGGGGTAGACCTCAGCCTCAGCCTTAGCCTGTCTGTCCATGTGCCTGTGCAAAGTAGATATTACCATGCACCCCGCATCCACCATGCACCCCCAAACTACCCCGCACTACCCTATTGCAAACGCTGGCTCAAATATTATCATGCTACCCAGCCTATTTGTTGCTTCGACAATGTCTGTTGCGCCACTGTGTTTGTATACGCCATTTAGGCAGATCCTATTTTCAAGATGTCCACGTTGGGTGCGATTTGGGTGTTTTGGTTGTTGGTTGTTTTGGTTGCGTATTAGTTATTACCAAGAAAAGGTGGAAGTGGAAGTTGGAGCATAGAGCCTTCAATACCTTCGGAAGGTATTGAAGGCAGCCGAAGGTATTGAAGGCTCTATGAGTTGGAGGTACAAGCTAAGCTGATGTAGGAAGAGATTTATCAACGCCTCTATGTTTTCCTCCCAGTGCCCAGTGTCGGTTCGGTCACTCCATCATTCGTCGTATAGTAAGTAATACGTATTTTGTTTGCTTGCTGGAGGTATGAAATCATTTGAACGGGCGCTAAATTTGGGCAAAAACCTTATGAGCGAGGTTCTGTTGCAATTTTATTGGCTACGACAACCGCCGTGCGATGATTTCGACAGACAATAGTGTGCTACTGAAGCTCCCAAACCGTCTGTCGCTCGCGCTTTGGGTTTTAATCAAATTTGCCCCCGATTTTATTTATCTCAACTCGCTTTGTATCTCCATCCGCGCTTACGGATCATCCCAGCGTTTGAAAACAACCCCTTTCTCTCTTCCTTCTCCTGCGGGGCTCTTTCTGTTTTCATCCAACCCGTCTCTGTTATTGTCCTCTCCCTTGTCCAATGTCCATAACTAACTGCATCCTGCTTTCTTTGTAGGATTTTTAGTTTTAGCTATTATATCCCGTTACGGACCGCCCAACAAGTCCCACAAAATTTGGGCTAGGGCGAAAATTACCTACCACTAATCGCTTGCAATTTTTTGTCGTGAGTAATGGTATGTAAAACCCAGGTTTTGCTAATGGTATGTGGAATTAGTATGATGTATTGGATTTTTTCGTTATACCTCCAACTATTTATTTTCAGATTTTTCAACACCTCCCACTAAAAGTTGCAAGGAAGTAGTGGTATGTAAGAATGTTTTTTCAATAAGTTATCTACTTTTTAACTTGTGATTAATGGTAGTAAGTTTCAGAGTAATGCATGAGTTTCATATTTTGACCTATAAAATGATACTAATAGGGCCACCACATACCACTATTTGGTTGCACGAAATAATGGATCATAAAAACTTTCCCGAAAAATTAGTGGGTCCTACTTCAGGGAAATATATATGTACCACTAATCATTAGTGGTAGGTATCTTCAAAAAATTTTAGTGGGATATAAAAAAAACACCAATCACCTACAAAAATGGACTTTACATCCCACTCCCGGAATGGGATGTAACCTTGCAAATTGGTCGAAATTAATGGTATGTATTTTTCGGAATTAGTATGATGTAAAAACTGGGACAGAGGGTGTCCCAGTTCTCACACATTGGGATATATGAAGAGAGTGAGTAGTGTATCGTTAGTAAGATATTCACGGCAAAATGCCGGTAGGGAGTATTGATTTCGAGTTTTGGCTGAATTCGAACTTCTTCCAGTGAGCCAAGCTTTGATGATACTTTCAAGAAATTTAGGTGATTAGGAAAAGGGAAGAGTGAGTAGAAAGAGATTAGGTCCAGTCAGTTTCAGTTCCATGTTGTAGCTGTTAGGGTTTGCCTTGGACTACTGTTTAAAAAGCGCGTTCCTTTTGGGCCTAAAATAGCATCACGTGTAGCTCACAAATAGATTTGGAGTTGGTCTAAAGTCTGGTGCCTGATGCTATTGGCGTTGTTTGATATACGAGCACAGTTTAGCGCAGACGGGGAGAAGAGGAGAAGATGCTACTTTAGGATTTTTTCTGCGCTCTTCCTATGTTATCTGCCGCTGGTGCACAATGCACCCAATGAATTCGAGAGTGCTTATTTTCTGTTTTGTGTGAAGATGAGACGAGCAGACTGCTGCTGTATTCGTTTCTTCTTCGATAGGCAGAAGCTTTTCCTTGAGTGCCGTAAAAGAAAATGCGCCATCCATCTTTTGTTTCCGGAGAACGGAGACATTCGCAGTTATTTATTTCCCATTTGTCTCGCACCGTTATCAGAGAAGCTGACAGTGAGCGAGGCGAAACGAACTTATTTGTCTCTCTCTCCCTCCTTGAAAATGGACACACTACTTTTGCGTATTATAGAGCATGCCTCTAGCTTTTGCCATATTCGCAAAGTATTAGCGCAAATGCTTGGAAAAGCCTCAGCATCTTTATGTCGCTGTGTGTTGTGTATCTATCTAGTAGGGTACTGTGGGGTAAACCCGGACACCGTGGTAAACCCGGACACCTAAGCTCTTCTGAACTTGCCGCTTCAGCAAATGATGAACATGGTAGCTCATTTGAAAGAGGAGAGTTCAAGGAATCGATTGGTAGTATACTTGTGTCAATCGGTCGTATGGTTACTGAGATATACTAGGTGTCCGGGTTTACCCCAGTGTCCGGGTTTACCCCACACTACCCTACGTATTTTCATTGCACGCTCATATACATAGATGCGGTTTTGTCGCCGCCAACTTCATCGGCGCAAAAAATCCCTCCTCACAAACAAACTAATTTGTTTCGAAACTCCTGGACTGGATCGAACGCGAACGATAGCACAGCCGCCGGAGACGGGTAAAAGGATGAGCCTTGTCAATTACGCCCGGCTTAGCATCCGCCTATATTTATTGAAAGGCAGCCGGCTTGTCGGTTAGCCAACTAGCCCTTCCATGAGGACACAGAGAGGATAGGAAACGAACTTCCCTTTCTTGCGCCTACTATCTGTGTGTAGCTGCCAAAAATGGCTCTTATTGTCGTTGTAGTAGCTCGGTGCTGCTTGCTTTCTGCCTCGGATTCAGAAGAGCTTATTGCTTTCATTAGGAGGAAGAGCGTATTGAGAAGAAGCTAAGCACGTCAAACGAAATCGAGTAGGCGCCTCGCACTTGGTGATACCAGCGCCCGCTTATTGTCCTTCTGCCCGCCCACCCACACCAACGGATGCCGAATATGGAACAAAAAACGCGTTCTACCTATAAATATAAGGAGCAAAGTAGGAAGCTGAGCTAGTACTAACATGGTGCGCTGTCGTTCGTGTATGTACGTTGGGCAGATATTGTACTAGTGAATAGTATGTAGCAGTTGAATCTGTTGTGGATGATCGAATTTCGTCTGCGTCGCGCGACGGATGTTGACATCATGTCCGAGCATGCAACTGAGGCGTTCTCTGAACATTTGGGGCATATGGTGCCCGTCCGTGTTCCACCATGACGATGTTGATGATGCTGGTTCTATTTCTGCGCTGCCTGTCTACGACGGGCGTGGATAATGGTATAAAGTAGCCAACCAGCCGGCGCTCTCCCCCTATCTATCGTCTTCGGCCCTGTTTTCTTGTGTGTCGCAATCAAGGCTCGTCTATCTTCTTCTTCGTCTCCTCCTAGTGTGCTGCTCTCTTTGCTGCTTCTGCAGCTTGTCGCTCGGGCTTCGTTTCTCCGTTCTGCTTCACAACAACAACAGGAGCAGAAGCTGCCTGCCTTCTTCCTTCGACTTCTAAATAAAGGTGTCAGTCGGAAACGCATCAATCGCTTGGTATTCATTTGCGCGTCCGGCGAACCGAGCGATTGGACCCGTCTGCTTTCCTTTTCCTCTCGCATGTTGTGTGCATTATGTACACACGCTTTGTATGTACGTACATACAGGGTGTCCCATAATAAACTCCGGGGCTTTCCGCGGTAATAACTCTCGAGCTAAAGCTCAGATTTTAATGCGGTTTTTTGCATTATGTAGCCAAGGCTTCAACTTAGATGCAGGCAAAATTTCAAGATTTTCCTTCAACTAGAACTGTTCCAAAACAGCAACATTCTCTTGCCCCCAATTTCTATAGACTATAAACAAATTCGGAACATTTTCTGGCATAGTTCTCTATCAACATCTGATAATTCTGTTCTAAGTGGCTCAGAGCAATCCAAATGACAAGAGAACCCAACGTGTGGACGCCAGTTCAAAGCCTGGAAGCGTAAATACAAATTTGAGTTATCTTAAAACCACAATTCTTCAGTACTGAGGGAAAAACTGCAAAAACGGGACCAAAACTTTGACGGCCAATAAAACCATAACCAATGGAGCTACGCAGATGAATTTTGCATGTATCTAAGTTGAAGCCTTGGCTACATAAAAGATAAAACCGCATTGAAATCTCAGCTTTAACTCGAGAGTCATAAGCGCGGAAACCCCCGGAGTTTATTTCGGGACACCCTGTACATTCATACAGAACGCTGCGTTCATTCCACGTGTACTGCTTCATTGGTCATTTTCGTCGCCCCGCAGACTAGCACCCTCAAAAACATGCCGTCAAGCAGCAGTCCCGAAAAAGACGTCAGAGGCTGGCGGAGGGAAGCGGGGAGTAATTTCGGCGGCCACTCGACGGGTTTCTTTTCTTCATAATTCGTTTGCCGCCTCCGCCAATCCTCATCTTTGTAATTACCGCCCTTTTCCCCTCTCGCCTGCTGCCCTCTCACATCTTCTTCGTTAGGAAGGCGATTACGCCCTATTGGTCACTGGTGGGCAGTAAAGTATTGGCTGGCTTTGCGCTAAGAGATAGCCACTTCACTTTTCCCATTCGCGTCTGTTGTTGTCGCCACACATGCCAACTCACTGATGATACATAGATGAAGTACGTACACGTACGTACGTTGGCGCTTGCGTGACTTGCACAGCACCTTTATCCCCTATGGTTGGTAACGAATTCGGGGATGCTAAATTGGTGGAGGTTCTTTCTTGCTGAGTTCTTTGCTCGGTCTCCGTTGTTGGGTTGTGGGCTGTGGGGATTGGTTTGGATCTGGCTAATCCCGTCTGATCGGCTCTTGACAGAGTTTTTTGTGCTTCCTACTTGAACGACGCGTCATCTATTGTGCGGATTAATTGCCTCTTTGTTTGGATACATACTTTGGCCGCCTGGCAGCGCGCCTGCTCACTCTACTCAGTGAACCGTATGTACGTACTTACTGACCTTGGCCTGGGGAAGAGTCACTGACTCCCAAGCCATATATATATTCAAATATGCCTTTCGTTTGTCACTTTTAGGCAAGCCAGTTGGCTTGCTTACCGTAACCAAACCGTGTGTTTTATTGGGCGTAATTCACGCCGTTTCTATGTGTGGTTTAGTACTTGAGTAAAAGTGTTTTCTTTTGTGCATGTACAACCAAACACAAAATATCATGGGAATACTTGCAAAAACGCAGGAAGAATCTCGCATAATGGCATCATTAGGCCAGAAAAACGCATTTGTTTGTTCTTTTTAGGTTTGTTTTTAGGATGGGGAGGGATATTTTAGGCAGATAATTCAAGGAATCATGGAAGAATAACCAGCTGTGAGTAGGAGGAGCATCAAAGTCGTCATAATCAGCGTCCCCAAGCCACAGAAGAGCTGGAAATGGAGGAGAATGAGAATCTGACAGCTTCAGCACCCCTCAAAAATGAAGAGAATCAGTCAATATCGCAGGATAAGCAAAGCTCTTTTTGTTGCAGGCATTGCAGAAAACAGGAGCACAAGAATAAACGGGCTTATCAAAGACACACACGACTTTGCAGGGACAAACACGAAAATTTTGCCTGAAACTTTCATGAAAAATGCATGGAAACCTGTGTTTCGATCTGTGCTTGTCTGTGTGAGCATATACATTGTATGTGCATGAAAACCCACCTCATCATTGAAATCAATCTTCAGTTCCTTTGCCTCAGCCTTTTGTGTGCTTTGCAGTTCAACTTTGAGAAAATCTCTTTGCCTTTGCATCACTTTCAGTTCGTCCCCTGACAGAATTTTGCCTTCCTAGCCACAAATACTCTCTTTCCCAGCCATATTTCTCCTCAATCATCACAAGCAATATCAAAAAGTTCCGTCTCATGTTTCACTTGTGCACATGGACAGCTTGGTTTCATATTACTTTTATTGGGAAAACTATTTTGCGCAATGCACAAACGTCACAATGCCTAATAAAATCTTGACTAAGATGGTAAACAAAAAGCTACGAGGCGTACCCCAAACGAAAGACATATTAGTACTAGGAACTGGCTTGGGAGTGATGGAAGAGCCATTTCTTCTTTTGCCCCGTCCTGACCTGTGTTTGGGCGCGTGAAAAATACCATGTCGTCAACCAGGTTTTCGGAGAGTTTTTGATGTTTCTTTTGCTTCCCAGCTAATGGCGCTGTGTGCTGCTGCTACTACGTATGTAGTACATACTATGTGTGATCTTTCCCCTTACCCAGGGAGCGTGCTGCGAGCTGGAAAGCACTAGATTAGCTTCTTCAGTTGCTTTTCCTCGCCTGATCCCTTGTTTTGTTGGTGCATAGTATGTTATGTTGTGTGTACATACATGAAGACAATGTTGGGATGCTGTAAAACGAGTAGTGCTATCTGGTCGCGTGTTTGCTCTTCAGTCTACTGCCGCGGAGTAGCCAGCCGCCGCCGCTGCTCTCTTGCTTGTGGCGCTTTCCTCCCACCCGGTTTGTTTCGGTTGAGTTGGAACGTGGTCTGTTTGCTGGCTACCGACTGGCTTTTGATGGAGTGAGGGCGCGCGTCCTTTTCGCTCATTTTTTAGCTGCTTTTCTCCGCTCCTCCTCCCAACTCGCCACCCGCTTCTATCGTCTCAAAAGTCTGCGCCTGCGCCTAGGGCTCGACCAGCTTTGCATTATCTCTATATCAGATTCCGGGGAAAGGGGCATTGGGCAAGCTTTTTCACCAAGCTTTCAGGCGGCGTATGTATGTACTGGACATAAGTAAGCAGCGCAGGAGGGTGTACTCTTTGTCTGTTTCGTATTCCAATTGTATGTTCCTGATAGTGCGCATACCTCGGACCTCGTTCTTGCAGAATGGAGTACGTGATTGGGAAATTGGAGGAGTGTAATATTTTGGCGGTGATTTACCGCACTCGGCTTCGCTCCCCCCTAGCGCGCCCTATTAGCGAGCCCAGCCGTTCTGTCGCGCTCTATGGGAAGAAATTGATAGACGAGGGTTGGGGTGGGGGCGTCTGCCTGCGCCTAAGCTGATGGCGGCGCGCTGACCCGGGCCCTCGATTGCGGATGCCCTCGGGCGAAATGTATGTACAGCTACTACAACGTACGTACGCGTTAGCTGTACGTGGCTAACACGTGTTAGCTTGCGCGCGCGTCAGCTGCTAAGCGCTGGGGCGGAAAATGCGGCGTTTTTCTTGGCGCGCGCTCCGCTTCATCGGAAACTTCTGCTGCGCTGCTATTTCATCTTAGCTCGGCACAGATTTGCGCGCGCCTTGTTCGCGCACTCGCCTGGCGCTCATTTCTTTCTCTTTAGCGGCTGGTGAAGTTTTTGGATCCACGGGCAATACGTTTTGCGGTCTTGCTTTTGCTGATTTGAGGAGCTGCGGGGCGTGAAAGGCCCGAGCGGTTGCAGCCGTCTTATCGCTGACGAAAACTTCAAGCCTAAACTGCTTCATCCAGCTAGGTAACTTCAACATCGTGGAAGCCGTCAATAAGCTTTCATTTGGCCAATAAAGAAATCCCGCTTTGTGTCCGGTTGCGTTCGACTGTACTACATTTGCTGGATAGTAAGCAGGACTGCAACAACGTCACTGTACGACTACATGTACGTACTGTAAGTGTCAGTTGGCAGTGGTGTTAGCTGCTCGTTAGCTGTTCACTATTCGAAAAGCATAATACGTCTGAGCGGTGGAGTCCCTTGCAGGAACCAGCACGGCCACTATTCCCTTGGGATGGTTGGCGCTTTTTGGACCGGGCTGTTTTGAGTTTTCATGGGGCGGGTATATCTTGTGTGTCTCCCTCTCTTCTGTCACTGCTGCTGCTTCTTGATACAGTCCTGTCCCCTCTATTTGTTATCAGTGCTCGTCCCAATTACTGTTTTGAGCTACTACTCAACTGATATGATAGCAGCGAATTAGGAAGCACAAGAGGAAAGCAGCCGGGCGTTGGGATTTATATGAAATGGGTTGGAGGGAGACAATGCACAGATACGTACTGTACTGTAATGCGTCTGCTGTGCGTTTGATTGGGTTTGCGTGGTGTTAGGGTGTGGCTGCTTTTTCTGTAGTAATGTGCCCACCCTTTTCTCTCGCTCAGCTAGCAGCTTGTTCCAGCGGTCTTTTCGCTTATTTCGACCGTCTGTCGCTTTTTGAGTTTTGTGGTTGGCTGATTGCTGAAGTTCAGGCATTTTCAGCTGCTTCAGTTCCATTTGGAATCCCCCCAGAATCCCCCCCCCAACCACAAAAATATCCCCCACACCCAAAAACAACCCACCACCACACACCACTCCACCCAACCACCCCACAACCCAACCCCCCCCCCCCCCCCCCCCCCACCCCCCCCCCGCCCCCCCATACGTGTGCATGTGCGTGCGTATTATGTGATACATGTTGTTCGTGCTCTGCTTCGTGTAAGCGAACTTGTTCTTTTTCCGCTGATTTAGTGCAGGCTGCTGCGTCTAACGAAAAAAATTCGACGATTGAGAGCTCAAGCTCAGAAACTGCTCATACGTACACGCCCATGCAGTAGTGCTAAGAAGTCTGTGTAGCTAAGGGAACGGAAGCTAATGAAGCTCGTTCGTAGTGGATGTTGGAACGTGTGCCTATTATTGCAGATATCTCTTCATGCACGACTCTCCCGACCACTTTGTTTTCCCTTTTGGTCATTACTTACGAGAGTAGAGATGATAAAAAACTTTTCCCGCACGACGGAAGAGAAGTCGAAAATAACGAAGAACACGCGCGCTGTCGAATGCGATGCGAAATCAAATCGCGTGGGTCCTGCTTTCTTGGCTGTTCTTGTCTTTTGAAGTTTCTGTGGAGCAGCTAGACGCTAAAGCCTTGCTTGAAACTTTACGATGTCGCTTCCTACATGTAGCAAGGCAATCGGTTGACGGACAGCGCTTGAAGCAATGATCCATACAGCTGTCGTTCTCCTCGGGTTCGCATATCGTTGTATGGTTATCCTCGCTGCGTCATTGTGTACGTTACATACGTACGTAACGTACGCACACACAAAGTTAGGTAGAGGTATGCTAAGAAAGCGCATGGGAAAAAGTTGATGCGTTGGACTCGTTGTATGACCATTGTGCGTGTACGTAGTACGTACATGCAGCTAGTAGGCCTATGCCGTATCAGCGCGTGTATGCATAATGCTTGAGTGCGCGATGGCGCGCGGTTGTCTGGAAAATTGCTTCCCTCCTTGTTTCGTGTACGTATGTGCGCTTGTTTCCCCAGAGTGGGATTGGGCTAGTAAACCCCGGTATCGTAAGCTAAGCTAATTCAACACGCAATTTTCCTCGATTCATCAAGCTTTAGAATCCCCATGGCGCCGTTTGTACTACGAGAGAAATAGTATTGTAAAAGTACTCTACATACCTTCTCTGTACGTACTAGTAAGTAGTACTTGGTGCTTTGCAATTCTAATTCTCCTGAGGAGGAGTCTAGTCTACAAATGTTGCTTTGAAGTTTACGGCCAATTACGCTTCTGGGCGACACCGTTAGTATTGCACCTTTACGTAAGCCCTAGGTATAGTACGCTGTCGCCACTTTTTTGCCGTCGCCCATTAGGCTAGTTCAGCTTTCGTTTTTTGCTTCCCGGTCTTTCTTTCTTCGCTTTCTCGACTTTTTGCCCCTTGTTGCTCAGTTGTCGACCTATCGGGAGTTTTTTTTGGCGCGCCAGCTTCGTTGGGGCGCAGTGCAGGTATTCTTCTGGGCGCATCTTTCCTTTCCATTCTGATTGATGAGGAAGCCCGGGTAGCGCCACTCGGCTCCGCTCTCCCCCTCTCCGACTAGCTGTTTCCGGCAATAGTTGAGGGCATTCCGTTCCTTTCTGGCTCTTGCCTACACATACAATACAAGCTTCATATCCTTCGCAGCTGGCCATTTGATATCTCAGACTTTGCTTGCTGCATCAGCCAGCTATAGTCTGGCCAATAGCAGTTGGCACTTGGACTCAAGGCGCGTTGCGTAAAATAGATTACAAATGCGGATTTCTGTCCACGCTTCGTGTACTCCTATTTAGCAGAAGTACATGCAAACTACGCAACTCACCTTGAGTCCAAGTGCCAACTGCTATTGGCCAGACTTTTAGCGTTTTCCTCCTGTTGTTTGGTGGTTGAGAAATGGATGATGGGCTGTTGGATGAGGTTATGCGGAGTAGTGAGTGAGCTGTTCCGTCTCACTTTTCATCTCCTTCCGTCGTCGGATCGGTGGGTAACACGACTTGGTTTGCCCGCTGAAAACACGTGCTGGCTAGTGGGTTTGTCTGTCTGTATGTTGTGCGTGGACCAGTATCTACTGTATTGTATGTGCTCCGCTGTGCGAAAAATTTCGTATGAAACTTCATTTTGCATTTGCTTCAAGCAAGTCCTGGATTATATGGGGTACATAGCAGGCAAGCAACTCGATCTGATCGGCCCTCATTGAAGGAAGAAGTCCTCCTCTCTCTGTGCTTGTGCGTGGGTGGTTGGTGTGCACTATATTCGTAGTTTATTTCCCAATTGAATAATGGAGTGGCGGCGACCAAAAGTGCTACCCCCTCTCTCCGCATCCCTCAATGTTGTCTTCAGGCACGCCTGCTTTATCATCGCTGGTTTGTGTACATACGTACGTGCATGTACTACGTACGTACTTTGCGTCCATGCTTCTGCTCTGCTCTCTTCCGTTTCCTGCTTGTTTGCTGACTTGTCTATTATAGTTCGTATATCGGCATTTGCTGCTGTCAGTTTACTTGTTGTCCCCAATGACGGACGCTTGTTGTGCTTCGGGGGTCGAAGCCAAAAGAGGGCCTGCGATCCTTTTGATCTCCCTGATGACTTTTATTGGTTTCCTCTCGTTGCTTGTTCACGCCTTACTCACTCACTCTCTCTCCCTCTTTGCCATTGCCTCCTCGTATGTAAATTGCTACTGCACTCTGCGTATGTGTACGTGCATACGTATGTGCATACATCAGCTACTGCTATGTGGGTGCCTTTGCACACTACTGTCTTTGTGGTCAGCTGAAGCATGTTGCGGCAGCAGTGTTTGTACTTGTAGTATGTATGTTCCATCAAGGGTTTCATGCATGGATGGACGCGTATGTACGTACGTCATGGAGTTGGCCTGACCGCTAAACTAAACGGTGTCTGTTCTGGTCCCGGAGCGTGGATATTTCGCGGATCACTCGTTTCGCCTTGATTTTCCGTGTCGTTGCAAATTGACTTTTCTTTTCTTTGCGCCGCCGCTTTCAGCCGTAGCCCATGCTGCTATGTGGGCTGCGAGATACTTATAGTGCTGGTTCAGCGCTGATTTTCTAAAGTCTGCTGTGAGCTCGGTCAATAGCATGCTGCAGTGGTGCAGCTGGTTCAGCTTAGCGTCCGTGTCTATCTGGAAAGATATGTACGTACATGTTCCTTCGGAACGATACGAAATCTGTGCGACGAATCTCGCGGCGTACATACGTACGTACAAACCTTATTTGACAGCTGGTCATGATATGTTAGGTACGAAATTAGGCGCGCTCTTTTTGCCATGCCGTCATTGCTGCTTGCACTTGTCAACCAACCAGATGATTATTGCGGCTCGATGGAGTTGTATTTAACGCGGTGATAATTATGTATGTATGTATGTATGAATACGTACCTGCTGCTGATGATGATGTAATTGCAGGGGAGAGAGAACGGAGAGAGGCGAACCTACCTGACTACACGTACATAACACCGGCAAGCGATGGTCAGTTAAGCGAGGATCGACCTTAGCTTTACTTTGTCTGAAGCTGAAGAAAGAATAACGGTTCAAGCCATCATCTTGCTGGTTGGTTGTCATATTCTTGGCCTTATCAGCGGGCTGATTATTCCCGACCTACGCTCTTTGGCTTGGCTGGGCCTATTCTGTGTACATGATTGGTATCGAGCTACTAATGGGTGTATAAGAGGCAGGGAGATGGCCGAAAGAAGCTTGATTGACGTGTGGCGGTGGAAAAAATGGCTGCTGAACGACCGAGGAAAAGCAGGAGAAGGAGGAGGAGAAGTTGGCTTTACCGCGCTGCTGCATGATATAAATACGTTACCTGCTGCTGCTGCTAAATGTAGTAAGCTAGACTAGCGCAAGGTGTACGTGATCCTGAAAGGAAGAACAGCATACTTACCTACTCTTATTCCTAGCTTTTTACTCACCTGCCCCGTATCACTCCATTCAAGCTTCGGGTTCTACTGGCATATGCTGGAGGGACAGCTGTTAGTTACGTGATGATTGTTTGATCAGTGCCAGAATCGAGCCTTACCCTGCCCTGCATCATGAAGATCCTGGAATTGGAACTGCACCCAGCTGTGGCTAGACGCTTTAAGCATGGCTGCTACTGTGCTCATTCACGGCGCTGCTGGCTGAGGAGGCTGTTCCTGCTGCTGTTACTCTCGCTCTGTTCTTCTGTATCGGCAGAGGAGCAGCGAATTGTGGAGGGGCCGGAAGACGCCCGGGTTCTACTCGGTGCCACCGCTCTCCTGCGTTGTCGCGTGCAGAATCAGGCCGGTCCGGTAACCTGGGCCAAGAACGGATTTGTGTTCGACCCCGATCGCAAGCTCAAGCATTACGACCGTATGCAGATGGTCGGATCTAGTGCCGAAGGTAATTTTGCTGTACTTTCCTGTAGTTTGAGGTTACTTGGGAAGTGAAACTGCTCGAATTGGGAAGTGGAGACTGCAGACATCCTCTCCTACCTAGTCCGTCCCCAGCTAGAGTTGTTGGTCTCTGGGCGTTTGCCCGTGCTGCGAAATTTGCATAGTCTAGCGGAATAAAAATATGTACATGAAACGGGGGAAAAATTTGAGGATCAATGTCTATTCTTCGCAGCACGGACAACGGCCTTAGGAAAATCTCGCTGAACGGAGACCAGCTGGAACAGTTGAGTGCAACAGTAGTTATTCTTCCTACCTACCTATTACACAACCAAATCTGGTGCAAGTGGGTTATGTACTGTACTTGAATGTGGTTGGTTGCAGGCGAGTACCACTTGGAGATCCAACAGGTGGAACTGGACGACGACGCGGAATATCAGTGCCAGCTGATGCAGACCGCCACCCAGCCAGGACATACATCTCCAGCTGTCAAACTCACCGTCATAGGTACGTAGTAGGCCTATGTGTACGGACGTCCGTTGCATACAGGACCGTGATCGCTTGCTAAGAATCAACAGTTTATACTGTACTGGTTGTTGTTAGCATACAACAGTGTGATATTAGTGATAGTGTACCAGCCCCGAAATTGACGTATGTGCGTCGCATTTATTTCTGCTGTATGCACCACACGACGCAACGACAGTACTAACGAAAGGTGCGCACCAGTGTACCAGTTTTGTACGGGTGCGCTCCTATGTAGTATCGTGCGCTGCGCGCGCGTACCATCTATGGGGCGCATAATGAGGAACTCTAACCGAACGTCAAGCACGAGCTCACTCATGCCGCGTTCACTAGACGTCCGTAACGGTCGACCGTCCGTCCGTCCGTCATGGGTTGACGGACGTACGGACGGACGAATACTTACGGGTTGACGAACGGACGGACGTCTGGTGAACGCGCCATCAGTCAGACTCCTCGGATCGGCGTCTGCGTTACTTTGCATGCTTGCTGTTGTGTTACTTGCAGTGGCTCCGACGCCGCCGCAATTGCTGGGAGTGGGCGAGCTGATGACGGGGGTGGAGGGACGGGCGATGCGCGTCGCATGCGAGTCGAACGGCGGAAAGCCGCCGCCAGATGTCGCCTGGGTCGTCGCGAGCACGCCCGACGGCGCACAAGTCCAGCGCATCGTCGGCATGAAGGAGGAAGAAGAAGGAGGGGAGGAGGAGGAGGAGGGAATGATCGCCACCGCCGTCACCAAGGTGGACCAAGTTTTCGACGTGAAGAGTAGGCTGAGGTATGGTATGTAGCTAGCTAGCTAGCTTAGCTAACAATTTTCTTCCTGCCATTTAATATTTTTTTCCTGGCGGTTACGTGGTTATTCTCCTAATATTTTTGAAACTGATATATACTATTACTGTAAACCCGGACACCTAAGCTTTTCTGAACTTGTCGCTTCAGCAAATGATGAACATCAACATGGTATGTAGCTCACTTGAAAGAGAGTTCAAGGAATCGATTGGTAGAATACTCGGTCGTATGGTTGCTGAGATATAGGTGACCGGGTTTACCCCGGTGTCCGGGTTTACCCTACAGTACCCTATTGCTTGCTTTCGTGTTGTCCGTAGGCCTATGTGATGTAAGAAAGGAAGACGGGTGTGCTGGGTTTCAGGTACGTTCCAAGTGCGCAGGACGATCAGCGATATCTCGTGTGTCTGGTCACTCACGAAGCCGTGGAAGGGCCGATGTATGCGGCAGCTCAGCTCGTCATTGACTGTAAGCAGTCGAGAAGGAAAATTTGCCAGATGTGCAAGGGAATCGAACCCTGGACCTCTCGAGTTCCAGCCGAGCGCCTTAATACACACCCGGATGACTTCAGTCACACAATTTCCCCTTTCGTAAGCAGTCGCACCGAGCTCGTCGCTCTTATGTACGTGTAAATAGGAGTCGAAGCCGACGACGCTGGTGGTCTGGGACTGCTCCCAGAGTCCTTTTGGCTTTGGTCCTTCAACACGCGAGACCAACGAGCTCGGTGCGAGTAAATTGGCTTGTGTCTGATTTCGGCTAAGGTTTCTTACGAGCCTGTTTCTGTTCGCGGGTACCTATTCGTATTCCCGCTGGTTCTGTTGTTCGTGTGTAGCTATATCTTTGAAATCATTTATTTGTGCTTGGCGGGGAAAGCAAAGGAATGCCGCCGACTGGGTTATTTGTTGGATAATTTATTGGTAGGCGCGGTACCTCAGCTGCGCCCCACAGAACCAACGATGAGTCTGTTGTTGTTTGTTATTGACCGAAGCGAGTGAGCGCAGGAGAAAAGATAATGGGAAGGGAGAAAGAAGGCTAGATAATTGGCTAATTGTGTTACTTAGCCTTCCGTTTTCAACGGGTACTGATGACAGCTGCGTACACGTTGGTATAGTCTGTCTAGCAGCAAGAGTATGCTATGGGCCACTGCCCATGGGGAAGAGTAGATAAGTTTGTGTTTCACGCATCACGGGAAATAAGTTTTTTTGTTAGCGAATTCTTTCTGGGCAGTTTGGTGGGGCCATTATTATTTGAATGTGTAGCCTAGGTGCAAGCTTCGTTCGTTGTGCATAGGTACAACATGTGTTGTACAGTGCATACGTGTACGTACTTAGGTGAGGGGATGTGTGTTTGTGTGCGTAGATGCGCCCAAGGTCTCGATCAGTCTGAACGTGTCGGGAGTGTTGCGGGAGGGCGGCACGGGGGCGATGCTCCTGTGCGACGCAGACGCCAAACCCAGCGCCAACCTGCATTTCGCCTGGAGCAAGGATGGAGAGCCGCTGCAGCATGCAGAGCAGGCCAACGATCCAGTGAGCCTAGCTAGCAGCTTACATAACTGCACTCTAACCTACTGCGTACGTATGACAATGGAGCGTCCGAGGCCTGTAGTCTATCAAACCGATACGCGTATAACTTGCTTACGTGTGTACGGCGAGATTAGCAATCTGTCCCTGGGCTGGCACCTGGTGGTGTGTCTTAAGGTATATACGGACCCTTTCCGACCCAACTTTGAGCAGCTACAGCGCTCGCCACACAGCACATACAAGCATGCAGTTTTGCTCTCATAGTAGATCCAACTTAGATCTATCCATACAAAAAAAGAGCGACGCAAAAGCGTTTGTATTTGGCGCAGTACGACGTCTCAAAATCACCCCCTAAAACATGTGATTTGGCCCTACCGAACGATCCGCTGGGTATTTTTCAACATCCAGCATACCATTCGATTCGTCTCACTGAGACGAGTCGATCGAGACCTATGGCGTCGCTCTACGTTGCCTCTACGCAAAGTTATTCCAGAAAAACGTTATATTGGGGGCTATCGTTTGAACGAAGATTGCGCAACACACAGGCCGTTTCAAGTTGCGCACAGATGCTTGTTGAAAAGTTCAGGTGATGCTCTTTCATATGAGTACTCTGCCGTTTTCTAACTCGCCCTGGTTGTCTCAGGAGAGATCGATGAAGATAGACCATCATATAGCCTGTTTACTATGGTATACTCTGTTCAACGAAAGAAAACGTCGAGAAACCCATACTAACGGGTAAACTGGTGAGATTGATGTTTCATGCCACAGTAGAAGTTGCCTCTGAGTACATTGACGTTTCATCCAGTCACCCTCCCCTTGATGTTTCATAAAGTGCCCGTGCCCAACCCCGCTATTATTTTGGAAAGGGTCCGTATATACCTTAAGTGCATTCCAACCGAGGGTAGCGGGTTCGATTCCTGTTTGGTCCCATTTCTCCCCCCCCCCCCTTCAGGCCCCGGCTGTCGCTATACGGAACGCTGCACGTCTCAGTACATTCTCGTACGTGTGCAGTACGTATTTATGTGGAGCTTTCATGGACAAAGTGAATATCATATGTACATACATATTATACATACATAGGTTTATGTGTGTTTGTGTTTGAAAAGGTGCTTCGTCTTGCGGAGTCGGATTTGCGGAGGGAGAATCAGGGTAGCGTGTACCAGTGCCAAGTGAGCAACGCGGTCGGTTCCAGGGTCGCTCATTTCACGCTAGACATGGAATGTAAGTCGGCCCCGCCAGTACCTTTAGGCTCAAACTTGTTTTTTTTAACAACTCTGATGCCGCGTTCACCATACGTTCGTACGTATCTATGAGTACATGGTCGTTAGCGGTGCCATGTACTCCTCGATACGTCGGACATAGGGATTGATTTACGGACGTATGGTCAACGCGGCATTAGCCCTACCTGGAACCTTGTTTGTTGTCGATGGTGTGGTCTGTGGTGCATCCGTTCCGTACAATATCCACCATATGCAGTAAGGCGATTGGGTTGGTCGATGGCGACCCCGCGGCATTAGTGAAAGTTTGGATCGGTGTCTGCGGAGTGGTCGACGTCATTTGTTGTCGCTTCTTCTTTCCACTCGCTCCTTTGACGTTTCCAGATGATTGATCAAGGTCGAGGACCCCGCAGGCACCGATCCAAACTGTCACTAAGTGCCGCGGGGTCGCCATCGACCAACCCAATCGCCTTACTGCATACGGTGGATAAGGTGTTAGTGCGGTGTGCGTGTGTAGATGCTCCGGTGATCAGACTGAGCGAGAAGACGGTGGCGGTAGATCTGGGAGAGACGCGGACTCTGCGCTGCGAGGTGGATGCCAATCCACCGGCTCAGATTCGATGGACCAAGCTCGGCAGTCGCACGCTCATACTCAGCGAACAGGAAAAGTAAGGAACTGGGTGGACGGAGTAGGGTGCTGTGGGGTAAACCCGGCCACGGGAAAATCCGGCCACCTAACTGTCAGGGTTGCATGCGTATCTCAGCTTGACCAATGGACCGATTGAGACGAGTGTATGATGAGATCAATCTCTTCCTTGAACTCTCCCTCTTTAATGAGCTATGTATTTATTTGGTTCATCATTTACTGCATAAGCAAGATCAAGGAAGTCTAGGTGGCCGGGTTTACCCCATACTACCCTACCCTACTATGAATGGCCTTGCACGAGTAGTGAGCGCTTTGCCTGCCGGTTCTGTCGCACTCGCAGTTGAGTAGTTTTTGGCCGTTTCTTTCTGACTTCAGCTTCACGATTACGAACATACGCAACTGGCAACAGGGTAGCTACGTATGCACTGCCACAGCAGCCGGATTCCCGCCTGTACGAGAAGAGCTCACGCTTCACATCAAAGGTACGTACTGTACATGCAGTACGTACATCGCTTAGAACAGCTGCTTGCACTCCTCAGACAGCAGATAATGATGTACGAGGCTGTGTTTTGCTTACTGTGTACGTACTCTACGTACAAGAAGCATAGGTACGTAGATGTGTGCAGGTCCTCCTGATGTGTACATGGTTCCGAGTGTGGAAGTGAGTGGGGAAGCGAGGAGGACGGAGATTGTGTGCAAAGTGAGCGGATTTCCGGAGCCGGACGCGATTCGTTGGTACAGAAACGGCAGGGAACTCAGATTCACGACGCAGAGCAGATACGAGGTATGTACCTATGTACTACTTACTCTCAAAACCTCATAAAAGTCGTACATCCCGGGTCGGTGAAGACAGCTTGAAAAAAGCAAAGGCTGTCTATGCGCCGCGTACAAAGTACGGCGCGCGCGCGTAGACAGTTGCGAAACCTTCACTTCACCGACCCGGGTTAAAGTGCGACTTTTGTGCGGTTTTGAGAGTATTAGTCGTGTGTGTGTGTGCGCGTGTGTTCGCCTTGCTCAATAAGAGCAGAATTGTTCTTTCGACCTCCCCGCCAAATTGAGCTGTAGTTATCACACACACGCAAAGCACGCTACTAAGCAATTTTTTACGCAAAGTACGCCGAATTTTGAGCTGTAGTTATCACACACGTGTGATAACTACAGCTCAAATTATCGGCGGAGAGGTCGAAACGACAACTGCTCTTATGGAACAAGGCGAATATGTATGTTTGTGATATACCCCTTTCCGTCTTGAGGGCAGCAGTAAGTAGTGTTGGACCGAATGCGAATCGAAGCCGCCATCCTTCACTTGGTGATTGTGTGTTGTTTCAGCGTCAGCAGATGCAGCAGAAGAGCGGAGTAGTGAGCATACTGAAGATTCGTCAACCTCGCTCCTCGGATCTGGGCAGCTTCAACTGCAGCGCCACTAACGCAAGAGGCACCAGTGCCGCCACTACGCGTCTAGTCTCCGCAGGTAACAGCTGTACCAACCTACAAATTACTCTATACGTTGTAAGCTGTATAGGATTATCGGTTGCCCAAACTCACTCAAGCGTGTGTAAGTCGACTCAACAGTTCAACACCATTACGCCGTTACATTTATTAGAATACAGTACCTATTTTTCGAAAATTGCGCCAGTTGACAGCTGAGGTAGAGGTACGTGCAGTACGTCTGTGTGCCCAAATTCGATGTCGAACTCGTACTGTGCGTACGTATGTATTTCGCGAAGCCTATCAGTGAGCTACGTGTGCGTACTGTGTGCTTGCAGATTCTCTTCCTCTCTACGTGCTGATTCCTGCCGCCGTGGGCGCGTGCGTGGCGCTCATGTGTCTCGTGCTCTGCTGCGTCCTGTGCAATAGAAAGTGCTGCGGCGCCAAAACAACCACTCACTCCGGTAAGTTCTATGTAGTGTGTGTGTGTAGGTACCTATGTACATACGTACGTACGCATACAATACAGTGCGTAGGATACTATGGGATAAACCCGGCCGTGAGAAAATCCGGCCACCTACAGCTCCAGTGCTGCATGTCTCAGCAACCAATGGACCGATTAACCCCCTCTATAATTTCAGATGGCCGCCAGGCCGCAATATCCGCTTGCGGCCGCGGCCACCCCATGACTATGGGCGGCCAAGTCCACAGGGTGGCCGCAAGGGGTGTATGTGACCAGGCGGCCATCTGAGATTATGGAGGGAGTTAAAACAAGTATAAAATATCAATCGATTCCTTGAACTCTCCTCTTTCAAATGAGCTATTTGGTTCTTTGCTGAAACAGCAAGTTCATAGGAGCTTAGGTGGCCGGTTTACCCCACAGTACCCTACTGTATGGTATGACTGTTCCTTGCGTTCTGTGCTATAGCTACTGTACGTGCTGTCGGCACCTGTCTGCGTTCTGTGCTACTTGGCTGCACCTGTCTGTGCGTTCTGCTGTGCTGGCCGGTGGAATATTGTGGGCATGCAGTTGTGTGTTTAGACGAGCAGAGTGACGTGACGGTGAAGGTGGAGGCGTTGGACGGCAGCGGGATCCCCCGCGAGCTGGACAGCAGCATCCCGGATATGTACGGACAGTATCCCCACTCACCTCACATCGAACCGGCCCCGGGCATCTACTCGGGAAAGGTACATACGTACAGTTTCGCCTGCTTTGCCTTCGGGCAGTGCCTTGCGTAGTCAAACTAGCTTTATGTACAAGTTGACATGTACGTATGGTTTGTAGCAATTCATTTGAAGAATGCCGTGTACCGTGTGAACATTAGCCAGTTTACATGTCACACATAGCTAGCGGCTACCAACTGCAGCTAGGTAACTATATTTACTGTGTTTTTCAGGATTACTATATCCCGGTGACGCAGGATAATCCGGATCTGGATCAACTGCCGCCTCCCTACGCCTCCTGCACTCCCTCGAGTCTGCTCACCAGTCGTGGCCACCTGCAGCATCATCATAATCGTCCGTACGGCGGCGCTCCTCACTCCCCCACCCCACTACACCAACAGCAGCAACAGCCAATGAACGGCCTACACCAGCAGCAGCAACAGCCAATGAACGGCCTACACCAGCAGCAGCAACAGCCAATGAACGGCCTACACCAGCAGCAACAGCCAATGAACGGCCTACACCAACAGCAGCAACAGCCAATGAACGGCCTACACCAGCAGCAGCAACAGCCAATGAACGGCCTACACCAGCAGCAGCAACAGCCAATGAACGGCGGACCGGCGGCCAACGGTCACCTGGTGCACATGACCTACCTCAACGCCGGCGGGGACTACGCACCCTTTCCCTCCAGGCGACCCAACAGCGCAGCTGCGGACTACTCCGCTGCCTACGCCGCCGCTTATGCGCAACAGCAGCAAGCTAACGCTATGCAACTTCAGGAGGAGTCCGGCCTGAGCACTGCGTATCCGTTAATGATGAACGGCGGGGCGCCTTTGGCGACGGTGCAGGAGCTGCCGACCCCCGACGAAGACTGCGAGCTGGCCGGCGGCAGTATGTACTCGCAGCTGTTGGAGCAGCAGCAGCAGTTAACCAGCACGTTTCAGCCCTGCTCCTCTGCTTCGTCTTCTTTGCAAAGGAGACAGCAGCATAATATTCTGATAAATGCGGGCGGAACGAACTCCTTGCTGCCGGTGACGCAATACGCTGACGGTTCGACGAATGTATGATAGCTAAGTTAGGAAGCAAGCGGCGCGGGCTGAAGCTTCTTGCATTGAAATGGCAGAGTGCTCTGACGTGTACTGTACACAATGTAGTACGCACAGAGTGTTCTGTCGTGGAATCGCTCAAGATGGACAAAGTGGTCAAAGCAGAGGAGTCATTTAATCGCCCTGTTCGTAGTGGCAGATGTCCCTCCCTCCCTCTCTTCGGGATACGTACGTACGTACATGCTTGTTGTTTTTAATACGGTATACGGTATTCCAGTTAGCTGTAAGGCAGCGGTGTCTCCAAACTTGCGCATAGTCTTTTCAGAAAATTGCACCCGTAAACATGCATTCGCTGCTTAATCGCGAGTTTGGGACTACCGATGATTGCAAAATGTGGATTTTCTTTCTCGTGTTGTTTCTGTGTTAGATAATGCGTGTTTTATTTACTCTACTGTACCTTCCTACCTAATATCTCTTGTTGACGTTGTTATGGGTCTTTCCTCTGAAGGTAGGAAGTCAATAATGGGATAATAGGTAATGTACAGTGTTTGGTATGGTGGATTTTGACGTTTATTGTGTTGATGATAAGATGCGATGCTGCCTATTTTGGTGCTTTTACAAATATTCAAGCGGAAGCAAAAACGTGAAATAATTGAACTGGATGCGCTTTTATGATCAAACAATCATTCTCTGGACCGTCTGAACTGAATCGGCCATAAAATTGTGTGCTATGTTATCGTATCTTATATCTCAAGCTTCAATGTGATATGCGAACTCTGAGAGGTAATGAGCAAGCACAGTATGTGGTTGAGTTTATACCGCTTAGGATAATCGTCCAACCCATTGTAGGTATGTGCACTATGTATTGTATTGTAGCTAAGTAGCTCAACAGATCTCCACAAAGGCTTTACAAACATTGTAACCTGCAGGGGTTTTGTGCTATGTATGTACACTAAACTGATAGTTCCGTGTTATATACAACATAGCACTGAGATTAAATCCCGCATAGAATATGCTTTGGTACTATAGGTATGATCTGATCTTGTCGTGTTGATCTGAAAAGAGAATAATGGCTCCAGTCCAGTTTGGGCCACCCCAATCTACTGCATGCATCTCCAGTTCGGATAATTTTGACTTGAGTGGTACTGTACGTACGTATGTACAATTGTGGCATCAACGAGGGTATCAGTTAGTACAGAAGGCTTAAACTAGAGTTTTATTGGCCATTTTTGGGTTGCTAACCTATGCTATGCGATAGAGTATGTAAACGGAGAATGTGTCAGTTTATCCAGCAATGAGTTATATCTACGTATCAGTTATCGTTCGTAAATCTTTGTTTTCGTTTCGTACACGATTCAAAGTCCACGTAATGTACCTAAATTTACATACTTTTCTTGGGTGGGTGTATTGTTGTCAGTATAGTCGTTTCTTTATCTTTCGGCATGTCTGAGCTATGATATGGCACCATAACTTAAGTGCGTGATGTGCGTGTCATTGATCTTGCAACTATGGAGTGCTTACAGAATAAAGATGTCAATCGATACTCGTGAGTCGTGACTACAGCATGTACGTACCGTTCGTTACAGCACATAAGCCAAGGGAGAGGCAGTTGTATTTTTTATTATCGATCTATCGCTACTTCGCGGCATACCTACTATTGCTGAATTTAGTTTACATTTGTCAATACGCCTCATACGCTCTAATCTACATAAGGTATGAATGCGTACGTTTACTGCGCTCTCATCGTACGTACACTGCTTTTTCACGTGGCTAATAATAGGATCCAAATGAGGATCAAAGTATCGGCGTGGTCCATAGTAGCCAGTGGGCACGTACAGATCTCTGCCCAGCGCTTCCCCATCGCCTGTCGTAGCTGATGGGAGCCAGCCAGTTTCTCTCCATCAAGCCAACCCGATTCTTATGCTTATCCCATCCCGTACAGTGCATACGTACTTCTGTACAAACGTAGTCAAATGGCGGAGTACACGTTGCGAAAGGCGGAGTCCCTCTCCATCCTGCCGCGCTATCCGACGTCGGTGTTAACGCGCAGTGCGAGCGGAAGTAATTTGCAGCGAGTGAGACGCGTCTATTCCGTGCCCAATCTCACCGTCAACGATCTGTACCTGTCGCCCAAGTACCAGCCGACTCGTCGCATCCCTCGCAGCTCACTTTGGGACTCAGACGACTTCTGGTTTTACTACTACGGCACGCGCAACAACCCCTACTCCACCCTGCTCTATCCGTACACTTGGCGTCGCTACTCGGCCTACAACTACGATCCTTATGGCTCACCATCCGTCCGTTCCATACTCCTACCTGGGCCCAAGATACTATCGATGGTGTTACTACTACACCGATCCATACTAATCTATGTCCTACCGCAGTCGGTACGTGGACACTGACTTGCCCTTCCATTACCCCGATCGATCCAGATACTACGAGCGCTTGAGCGTCTTCGCCACGCGCCGTGTGACCTCTACAATTGAGGACTGATCAACTGACGCCCGGAACAAGTTCTGGTTGAGCCCATACTCCTGGATACTCGCTGGTCCAATCTGAAGAGACGTGTACATACCCACCGGATACTATGGAACCACCGGAAGACTCTACTATTACTACTTAACTGAACTACTGTTAATGCGATCATTGCTATTGCTTGCAACTGCCGAAGACTTAGCTTTTCTTCATTCGAAATCTGAGCATTAGGACAGAAATTTGTATGAGGGTTACTGTAGCAGCAGTGTACATACTATGTATTTTGAAGTACATCTCGAGGCTTTTGGGCTTGATGTGTGTGATATTATTGCGTATTGCCTGTAGTGATTTGACTGGGTATGTATGGTGATGTATGAATCAGCAACTTGTTTCCACCGTGAGTGAACTTTGTATGAAGAATGAAGTAATACGTAATGCGTATCAATATCAATTCAATTCACGGGTTGATTAAAACCACTTGCTTGCATCGCATTCTGTCCCGTAACATAACATATACAAATGCATGCCGTAAGCATACATACAGTACAAAAGCATACGCCGCACCACATAAATTTAGAACTGTAACGCATCAATACCAAGAAACGATAAGAAAGAGGCGAGGGCTTTCTCACGTTGGTACGTAGTTGTATGCAGCTGTCTGTACGTACACACGTAAGTACCTAGTGGTGCGAACACTATACGCTATACAGACTGGTATACGATGCCCACTGGTTACGAACTGTGCCGTGTAACTGACAACATCACGTGTACGTAGGGACTGGCGTACTTGGGCGGATTGCAATCCCCATCCGAATCCCAGGCCGTAAAGAGAACAGCTGCAAGGCAGAAGAAGCAGCAGCAGAGGTAGAGGAGGCCCTTGCCGACCTCGATAATGCAATCGTAATTTCAAGAAGCGGATGCAGCACACAGCACGAAAAGCAGCCGCAGACCTTTCAACTTTCTTGCTGCGGCGCAGCAACAACTCAAAAGCAGCAAGACAGAGAAACAATTTCGCAAACACGAGCGTCATTCATTGGAAAGTTCCCTTTATCCAACGCATTTTGTTCTGTACATGTAAGGTACAACATACGGAGGCAAAATTTTCGTCGACGCTGAGAGCGTATCCTTGCGTCTGTTGCCGGAACCTACCATTGAATACGTATATACATGTAGTTTGCTTTGACTTGGTTCAATCTTTCAGTAGCTCCCAAACGCAAGAAGCGGCATGGATCGAGATCGATTTGAACGAGCCAAATCCATGGCTATCATCCCACGGATGCTTGATCCGGTTGGGGCGCACCGCCGCCTCTTTCTCTAGCGTCGGCTTGCGTCGCTTTCACTCCTCGCCCAATCTCAATCTCTGTCACGACCGGCTCATACCGGACAAGCATCGCACTCTATGCTTCTACGACCGAAAGGAAAGCTTCATAAAGTACGTCACACAAAAATTCATCCGTCGCCAACCCCCCCCCCCCCCCCCTCCTACGTCACGCTTTTTTGGCCATTACCCCCCCCCCCCTTAGCAATACTAACCGAACCAAGAACA
>JASAMW010005096.1:0-21710 GCA_030247985.1 Epsilonema sp. ZAB3_2
TTTCATCGTATTCTTCAGTACGTATAAAAAAACGCACCGTACGCCCCCCTTGCCTTTTTCATCGAAACGGCATTTGCCGGGACTTGTTGAGGCTTCCGCATCACTTTCTGGCCGCTGTTCCACTGAGAATTTTCTGGAAAAAGAGATATTGCGGTTCTGGTAGGCGAAATATCCTCCCGCTTGCCAAAATATTTTTCCCGCACAAACTCACCATCATTCGACGCCTCTTGATTTATAGAATTCCGTTCTGGCCATGCCCCTTCAGATTTCGACAAAAATATACTAATTCATCGTGAAAAAATTGCGAGTTCCTTTTTTCTTTTTTCTTTCCTTGACTTTTCGTTTTCTTTCGGGCGTGGAGCGAAAACAGTCCGTGCTTTGTCCGTGAAAAAAAACAAGAAAAGTGCGCGAAGAAAAGAAAAAAAAGAAAAAGTCGGAGCAGGAAAGTCCGCACAACTTTTGCAATAAACTAGTATATTTTTGTCGAAATCGTGAAGGGGCATGGCCAGAACGGAATTCTATGAATCAAGAGGCGTCGAATGATGGTAAGTTTGTGCGGGAAAACTATTTGGCAAGCGGGGGGAAATTTGGCCTACCAACCGCAATATCTCTTTTTCCAGGAGATTCTCAGTGGAACGGCAGCCAGGAAAGTGATGCGGAAGCCTCAACAAGTACCACAAATGCCGTTTCGATGAAAAACAAGGTACGTACGGTGCGTTTTTTTATACGTACGTACTGAAGAAGACGATGAAATAGACAGTAGCTTAGAGCTCCATGCAGTATTATTGCGTATGAATTCTGGGACATTGGACGACTATTGGCGCTGATTTCAGATGTATCGGCTCAACTGACAAGTTTGGCGATGCAGCCAGCTGCCACTGTAAATTCTAGTAGCAGGTCGTTTTCTGCAAGCGGAGCAGGAAGCAAGGCGACCGATATTGTAACTAGCCTGATTATTTCAGCTACTGTTCACGAGTTGCGCTAAAGGGACTGGGTCGCGAGGTGACCCCTCTGATTAACCGTGACGAGAGCTCGCTCTTTTCAGGCGAAGGCTAAAAGCCACAAATTTGAACCGTCTACATACGAGTTTACGCCAAGAGATGCTATCATCTACGCTCTTGGAAGTGAGTACGTGACACCTTGTGCTTTAGATAGGGGTATATGGTGACCCAAAATTTTTGGGGCGGGAAATTTAAGAGAGAGAGGACATATGGGCGAGCGTAGCGAGGAGCTGGGGGTCTGGGGGCGGGAGCCCCCAGGAAAAATTTTTTCGCTTCTAAGACTAAAATAATGGATTTTCCGACCTCCTGAGACCATTCAGCCATAAATATTTTTATCACTAAAACACCATGGGAGGAGGGAGAAGAATGGAAAGGATAGTAGAGTGAGTGACCTCACAGTGCTTTAATTGCCGCAACCACAGGTTAGGCCAAAAAACGCGTTTTCACGCAGTCTTACACCATTACATTCCTAGGAAAAATTATTTTTTTCGCAAAGGTGGGTTGAAATTTTCCGCCCCTGGCCGTCAAACTTTGGGGCGGAGAACCCTGAACTGGGGCGGAATACCGCCCCTTGCCACTACGACCATATACCCCTGCATGATACGTATGTTGTTTTATTCGTTTATTGACGTTGGCTGCGTTGTTTCGTAGTTGGTTGTCGTACGCCAGCGGACTTGGACGTTTTGTATGAGAATCACGAGGATTTCAAAGTGTTTCCAACGTTTGCTGTTGTCCCTGGCCTCATGGCCAGTAACATCACTGACGCTGAGGGGCTACACGTAGATTTGACCAAGGTATGAGGAGCTTTCCAAGCTGTGCTGTATATGTACGATACTATGCATACGCTGGCTTGCAAAATCAGGGTGTTTGTAGGTGTTGGGGGTAAACCCGGCCATGGGGTAAAACCAACCACCTATAGTTTTGTAGGCCCTCTTTCCACACAGGTTACTTCTCCAATAAAAGGGTCGGGTTTACCCTATGCGTGGGTTTGTGCTTCTAGCTGTTGCATGGCGAGCAATACATAGAAGTATTCCGTCCGTTCCCTACAGAGGGCAAGTTGATCAGTCGTACGAAGATTGCAGATGTACTTGACAAGCGTAGCGGCGCCTCCGTTCTTGTTGATGGTACTTACTTGGACGGCCTGTGTACACTTGGCTGCTGATGGAGTGTAGCACTGTTTTTATGGTGATGATGTTTTAGTGGAAACCGTTGATTCGGCCGGAAATCGTTTGGCGTTTGGCCAGTACGGTATCTTCTTGCGCGGAGAGGGCGGCTTCGGTGGGAATCGAACTTCGCCGGCGGAGAAAACCACTCAGCCACTGCCGCAGCGTCCACCTGACAAAGTTGTGGAAGAAAAGACGGACACAAATCAGGTTGCTTCCTTTCTGTC
This sequence comes from Epsilonema sp. ZAB3_2, assembly GCA_030247985.1. Taxonomy (NCBI): domain Eukaryota; kingdom Metazoa; phylum Nematoda; class Chromadorea; order Desmodorida; family Epsilonematidae; genus Epsilonema; species Epsilonema sp. ZAB3_2. The sequence continues at coordinate 2,392 of JASAMW010005096.1, forward strand.
GTATCTGTATTACTTTGCACCAAACGTTCTTTTTTATGACGTTTTTTAGGCAGCTCTGTACCGCATGGCCTCATTGGATATGAATCCGCTTCATATCGATCCAGCGTTTGCAAAAGCTTCAGGTAGATTTTTAAATCTTTCAAAATCTTTGTTTATCTTTATTTAAAAATTGTAACTTGGCGTCGTGAGTAAAGTGTACGAGAACGAATGTTTACTCGTGGTTGTGTGAGCAGGATTCAAGCAGCCGATATTGCATGGACTTTGCTCTTTGGGTTTTGCTGTGCGTCATGTACTCAACGCGTACGCCAACGGTGATGCTGCGCAGTTCGTAGCTGTCAAGGTGAGTGCGTCTTGTGTTGTGAGTATGAGGAGCTGTTGTGCAAACAGAGATAGTAAAGCTATGTAAGTATGTTCCTTCCTATTGTGAAGTAATACCGCTACCGCGTACATTGTGTGCCTTTGTTGCTCTGTATGCTACGAGCTTCATACTTACGTACAGTATGTCGTGATTGGGATCGTCTAAATTTGCTAACTTACTGCTTTGCCCTGCTTCTGTTTCAGACCCGATTCACTAAGCCAGTGATTCCTGGCCAGACGTTGGTTACTGAGATGTGGAAGCAGAATGACAAAGTGCACTTTCAAACGAAGGTGAGTACATATTTCCTCGTGCATCAGATGGGCAGGGCAATGGTGGTGCAGCGAAGACTACCTACTATCTTGACCGGAGGATGTGCTTTAGGTGAAGGAGACGGGTGATGTGATCCAGAGCAATGCCTATGTGCAGTTGAAGAGGAGCGCTTCCGAGGGTCACGTCGGCTCTCATGCTTCGGTAATATACGCCGCAAGATTTGATTTGTATACTGAATACGTTGGTTGGTAGGGCGTACGCAAAAGCTATCTATCAGTTATTCGACAGTTTGCAGCGCGCGTCACTGGATTGAGATATTATGCATTAGTTATTGTTTAGGCGACAACGCCCGTATCAGGTTCAGGTAGTCTGCAGAGTGATGTTGTATTCGAAGAGATGGAAAAGCGCCTGAAAGCTCAGCCTGAATTGGCGCAGAAGGTCAAGGCTGTGTTGATGTGGGTGATCACGCAAAATGGAAAAGAAGCCACTAAATGGAGTCAGTACAGTACCAGCACTTCAGCAAAACCAACCCACCCCAAACCACCACAAAAAAAACACCCCTCCCAACACCCAAACCCCACCCACAACAAAAAAGCTCAGTACAGTACCATGCATGCATATCACGTTGACTTGGCTGTAGTAATGCTTTGCGTCTGAGTTATTAGCTATCTGTGTGGTGGAATATTATTTGGTATGTTTAGCCATTGATTTGAAGACGCCAAATGGAAAGATTTACCGCGGCGACCCAAAGAATGGCGAGAAAGCCGCAGTGACAATGACGATAGATGACGACAGTATGGTGGGCCTCGCCTCTGGGAAACTTAACCCACAGCAGGTAATCACCGCAAAATATTGTTTGGCGATTAGGGTACTGTGGGGTAAACCCGGACACAGGGTTAACCAGGGTACCTAAGCTTTTCTTAACTTGCCGCTTCAGCAAATATTGAAAATGTAGCTCATTTGAGAGAGGAGAGTTCAAGGAATCGATTTGTAGAATATTTGCTTCAATCGGTCGTATGGTTGCTGAGATATACTAGGTGTCCGGGTTCTCCCCCTTGTACGGGTTTACTCCACAGTACCCTATATAAGTTGACAGCGTACGTACAATGCCATAAGCATGTGCACAGCTTGCCTTGAGGGCTATGCTCTTTTTTCTAATGTGTATCTGCATACAGGCGTTCATGTCTGGCAAGCTCAAGGTCAAGGGGAACATAATGCTGACACAGAAACTGCAAGGGCTACTGAAAGACCAGGCCAAACTGTGAGTTCAAATTAGTGCCAGGCTTGCTGACTACTGGTATGATATGCACACGTTTTCACTGATTGCCAAAAGCACTGTGATCCTTTCCTCTGTGATTTACTGTAATTCCAATGGTAGTTGACACTACTGTATTGTAGATAGTACTAGGATGCAAGTACTAAGTATGTCGCCTCACAGAGATGGACTGAATATGAATAGTTTATATGCACAAACGAAGAACGGTCGTCATACGTGGAGAGTACGAGGGCATGTACTGTTCGGTGCATGCACGGCACCGTCCCTTACGTGCATATCTTGCCCTCATGCATGCTGTCATTTCGATGTTGGTATGTGGTGTGTAATGTAACAAGATGGGTGGAATGTGGTTGTTTATCTTAATGCACAAGGGTAGAAGTACTGGTAGGTAAGTACAGTAGGGAGGAGGTGGTGGCAGTTTGGTGGGTTGGTTTCCTTATCTTGCCTAACCTAAAAACCGCAACCGCAAATTCCTTCTTCAATCCTGATCAGAAGACGAAGATTGTCCTCGACATGAAATCGAGCGGGCATAAATCGCATGTTGTCACGCAGTTGGCCCAAAGACAAACCACGCGCCACTGCGTCAGCGCCAAATCGAGTTTACACTTTATACTACGCCTAAAAAGTACAATAAACTGTCATCATGTTGCTGTGCCTACGTATAAACTAGGTACTGTACATACTTTTGCCGCATCCGAAACGCGCGGCGACGAAGAAAGAAACAGTCACAAGACCGCAAATGTCGTCGCCTTCGACGCGGGCTATCGAACTAAAATACCACCATGCGCACTGTACACGGGCGGTGTACTGTACAGTAATGGCATACCAATTCGCGTTATGTTTGTGTGCGTGCATACGAGTAGTAGGATCTTCGAAAATTTGTCGGCACCGCCCGATCCGCAGCGCAGAAGAGAGAAGGGCGACAGAACTGGGAGAGAAACAGCAATAGCATCAAGTAGTGTAAAGCGTCGGAGACGGGTTTTTCTCTTCTCCCTTGATCGACGTTCGAAACTAAAATAAGACTTGGTATGAAAAAACCTCGATGAGACGCCTAATATTGGATTGCAGCGGCGGCGATGTGGCAGGGAGAAAAGGCGCAAAAACTGCCAAGTTTTTTCGTTATCATATTTGTTTGTCGTCGTTGTCCTTATGTCCATGAAAACCAGAATGTGTCACAGATATGGACGCACCTATGTCTTTTGCCATAAAAATTCACCGCCGCGGCAAAAAAGTGCAATAAAATAGAAAACTGTGGCCGCCAGGAAATGATGACAGAGTATTTTGACAAAATTATAGGGTGCGGGTTCACGCCAATGTTGAACAGTTATCGGAAAAGTTTTTATTTATGTATGCAATACGAAGTGTCCAACACGCACGATAGGATACACATATGCTTTATCAGGACTCCAGCTTTACATAATTACAGTTCATCTTCAACTCAGCTACCAAAAATATTAGCATAACACACTCAACTTTGGTAAAGTCTCACATTTTACAGTATTTTTAGGGCATTTTGACTCGTTTCACTCAAAGCGTTTAGAAATACTGACTAAGCATGACGAAACAGTCATCGAAACGTGTTATTGGTGTGTGACATGAGGTTTCGTTGTAAGAACAATAAAGAGGAAATAGCATCCTAACATACGCACTGTGCACTGTTATGATGTAAAATTCAGTACGGACGCCACAGAGAGGTTACAGTAGGATAATCTTCGTCAGAATCTGTCTGAGTATGCGAATCTTTGCTGCTGTCTTTGTCCTGCTCCGTCGGATTTATCCCGCCTGATTGTGGATGCGCTGTGACCGCCACTGTTGAAGTAGATGGGAGAAAAAGCGATGCCAGTCCGGCATTAGGCTGAAGCTGCAGCGACATGGCGGAAAACGACGGCGGCACCACCACCGTACTCGTCGTGAATCCGGCGGCAGAAGAAGCAGGCGCCTGAGGTGGTGGAAAGAGTCGAGGCAGAACGGACGTGATCTCAGCCGCCGCGCTGACCACCGGTCGAAAAGCCGTAGTCGAATAGAAGAGAGAGGCGGCGGCGGCGCGATTCAAGTCGAGGGCCGTGTTCGCAGCTGCTCGCCCTCCTCCTCCTCCTCCGCCGTTGACCATCGAATTCAAGAGGACTGAATGAGCAGCCGGAGAGGCGGCGAGAAGGGCTGCAGCAGCCGCTGGCGAGCCGCCTCGCACGAGAGGCGTGCAGCAGGGCAGGCTGCATCTGGTGGCTGCGGCTGCTGCCAAACTCGGGAGAAAGGCGGAGGCGGAAGGAGGAGCGGCGGCGGCGGGCGTGGGGTAGAGAGGCAACGGCTGCGCCAGTCGATGCGCCAACTCTGCGGCAGCCGCCGTGGAGCCGAGCAGAGAGGAGATCGAAGTCACCGGAGGGAAGCTGCAGCCGGTCGCCGCCGACGGCAGGGTGGCGGCTGCAGGCGGAGTGGAGACGGCGCCGACTGCTGGCGTGCAGCCGCTGGCGACCGAAGAGACGTCGGAGGCGGAGCTACGAGTGGGAGGAGGAAACGGAGGCGCTGCGGGAGTGGTGGATGCTTGAACCGGTCCCAGCAGCTGCGGCTGTTGGTGCTCTTGCGTCTGTCCGCCGCCTCCTCCACCCCGTGTAGACCGATGGATCTTTGGTGCCAGAGGGTACTCCACCGAGTACTTAGCCCGTCGTTTTAGAAGAGGGATCTCGTCGGCAGCTGCAGCTACTGAAACCAAAGCAAACAACACAATATATACGAAAAAGAAGCGAAACGCACTTGACAGGATCCCTTCTGTACGAATAAAAGATAACAGACATAAGCGAAGCGACACTTGATTGAAAGCACAAAGAGGTTAAAGACGTCAAGTTGAGTGCAGAGTCAACACTTGACAACGCCCACTTCCAACTGTCGCTGTGCTTTCAATCAAGCAATCGCATGGCTTTTCAATCACGCAGCCGCAATAGCCACAAAGTCACACTCTTGCTGTCATTTGCGTGAGTTCCAACTGCTTGCTTGACTTGACATATCACGACTTTTGGTGACCCCACGATGTCAGCAACATACATATCTGTACCAAGGCCGCTTCGGCCAGATACCACACTGTTATTGATACTCAAGAATGCGTACATGTACGTACGTATATGTAACGTAGTTGGGTTGCTACCTTTCTGAAGAGGTTTATTCCTGGGTTCTCTGGGCCCGTCTACCGTAACCTTGATGGCTTTGTCATAGGTGGCAACCTGAGGTGGGCTTGTCCCGACGATGATAGTCAGCGTAAAAGTTTTCCCTGAAACACAACGTACAGGTCATGCACTCTTTCTATCCCGCTTACGCACAAGTACGTATGTGTTGCACGTGTTGTACGTACGCACACATGTCTGTATTGCACAGTGCGTACACTGCAAAAAGTGTATTTTACGTATGTACAAGAAGCTGTAAACTAGACCAAGGGCGGTCAAACCAAAGCCGCCATTTGGGAGTGGCATTGTGGACCACCTCAAACACATTAGCCACAACAAATAGCCACCCTGAAGTAGCAACGATCCTGAGCAAGCAGACTGTGCCGAAAGAGACACCAACCTCCAGTAAACTACGGCGGGCCTACAGCGTAACATTATTTGGTCGAAAAAGCATCGTCTGGTCAAGTGGCCACAAAGTGATCGTATCGTCTCTCATCGCTCTGACCACTCGACCAGCTGATGAAGATCCAAGCAAACATTATTTCCCGCCCGTGCTAAATGGCATAGTCACAACTACAGCTAATGATTGAAAGACCCTCTCCCTCAAAACAAATTTTTTTTGTCCCGCTGTACAGATATGTACTTCGCCAAACTGTATAGGATTCGCATTCGCTAATCGTCTCAAGTTGTTTGTTTGTAAGCCAATAACGTTTGTAAGTCAATAGTGTTTGTAAGTAACTACAGTTGGCATTGTTATACAGTATTAATCCAGCAGGAATGTCGAGCATCTTTGTAAAAAAAAGTCGGGACCACTTTCTTGCGATAGCGAAATACTAGGTGCGTAGGTACGAAAAAGAGATTACGCCAAAGCCAAAATCTCTTCTCTGACGTTCGTCGAATATTTGCCCAACGAACTATGTAAGCGCTGATTTCTATGGTACGTATGTACAGAATGAGGTATGGAATGTGAACAGGGCGGGGCGACCATCATCCGGTGATATGCCAACAGAACAGCTGTCATTTTCGCGGTGTTCAATGACGTTGAGACATTATTTTTTGGGTGGAGAGGCTTTCTTCTAAGTGTTGGTCACATAGGAGGCTCTAATCAAGACCAGAGCTCGAAAAGGAAAAGCCGTTGACACGTGCCCACGGTGTTATGCGTATTGCATACATGAGTGGTGGCAGTGGCATACTGGGCATGTTTTGTAGGCGTGTACAGTACAGTAGGTAATAACGCATGTACATCAGGTATGGAGGTACGTATACAACTTAGGTACTACTTATACGCATACGCGCAGACTGGGAATCCGTATAATGTGTTACTCATGTACGTATTGTATGTGCATGTTTGTCACCACTTCAACCGACCCTTCTGTTACCAGTTGAACGTGCTAGCTATGTACGTTTACTTGGCTGTCAATGCCATTGTGTCGTTTTCTGACAGTTTCCGACACATCGAACGATAGCGCAAAGAGCGGTAAAATTAATGGTTCATTCTCGCACTCCCTACCTTTAACCGACGAACATAGGTGTCCTTTGTTTGTTCCGTCCGCTCCGATATCATATCATTCCGTGCGGACAGAGACAAAGGGATAAAGAAGGACCACACACCTGTCCTACTCCTACTCCAACCTATTCCTAGACCACCCTCAACATGTCATATTACACGCACACTGTAGACTGATGTCCCGACGGAAAATGTGTGTCGTTCAGATACAGGAGAGCGGAGAGAGAGAGAATATGTATGAAGCTGCTCTTCGCTCGCAGCCCAGTGTGCTTATTTTAGTTCATGTAAAATTTAGAATTGACGAATCGAAAATTTTTATTATGCACTGCGGTGATGCATCTGTCAACACAAACGACCGACCATAAGGCGGACGAAATGGTCGTTTGCGTTTTAACTCCATGCGCTTGTTGCCGCTTTGGTGGACGGTGGACTCAACATGTAATAGTGAGTGAGTGGGCAAGGACCACGAAATAATGAGTCTCCTACCCTTAGGTTCTAATTATAAACACCACACAACTACGGTAGCTCACGTAAGTACGTATTTTGTACATAAACAACGTATCCCCAAGATGGTCAGTAACTTGCAATGATATGGTGTCAATTTGAAACCAAAGCGAAGCCGCTCGGACAGCAGCATCACCATCTATAGTAGTGCGTCCGTGCATAGTACAGTACATATACAATGCACGTCGGGGTATTTGAACGGAAAATTCCCTGGGGCAGAAACGCGTATCATCTGTCTCTTCCGCCCTTTTTCCAGTTGTCCACGTTATGGCACAAAGGAGACAGCCACAGATCGTCCGCCTCCTCACGCATAACACGATTTTTTTCTGAATCGGCAGAAAAAGATGGCAGTAAAAGTGTCACCCGAGCATCCCACGAACAGTGACACTATGTACTACAGTGGACGCTCAGATCGACAAAGACACCGGGCGGGAGAGATAGGTGGCATAAGATCATCATTGGTGTACGAACAAAACTGTTCAGCGTGCATACATAGGAATGCAGTGACAGACACATCTTCTGTCGGTTTCGTCTGCCTGCGAAACCACCAACGACCGCATGACGCATCATCAGTATGCGTTACGGATATGTTTGGAGTGTCAGAGTAGCGGCCGGTAGGCAGCTGAAACTGCTCGAAATGTCGACGACGTCTGAACGAACGGGACAAGGAGGCGCATTCCTTCTTCCTGTATACATACACGCAGGCCCCGGCGCATATTTCCGAGTTGAAGAGCCCGGCAAAAATGCGCGAGCGCACACCCTTCGCGTTTCCTTCCACGCCTCCTATGGGATGGATGACGGTTTTTTCTGCCGACGCGCGCGCCCGCGAAAACGGCGGCGGCGTCGGAAAGGCGAGAAAAATGTGCGGCGGCGGCGGCAGCGACCGGACAGATTTGCGCGTGTCAATGCGTGAGGAATTTGTGAAATTTTGCCGCAGATAAGGCAAGGGACAGCAAAGAAAAGACAATTACCTTTGCTCCGCTTCCCTCAACGTACAGACCCTATAGATTTGTAGGCAATTGTACATAGCCAGCCGACGTTCCACGGTAAATTCTTGGTATGTAACATATGTGTGTAGTTGAATATAAAGTATGTATGTACTTACGAACCCAGGCGTAACATACAGTACTGTATTCCGATGATACTGTACATACCCTTTGTACGTACGTACATAAACGTACCACCGCCGACCCTTTCGAGCACTAAATTGAGTGTGTACAACAGTACGTACGTACATACATTACATACCTACTACATAGTCAGCGCGTAAATCTGCAACAATCCAAAGGTGTTCCCTGCCCTATGGAAACAAAATTGAAACAAAGGAGGGCCGATCGAGCAAGAACGACACGACACACGGCGTGAACACGACGTACTCATTCGATCGTCGAATTATCGCGCCCCTTTCGCCTTTCCCCCATCCTACTCGACTTTGTCCCTTTTTGCTCGTGCCGCATTTCTCCAGGTTCGAGTTAGTTAGTAGCAGTACATGACTCCGCCGCGCGCGATAAGAAAATCGGCGAATAATGATTGATTTACAAAAACCCAATTACCGTTTTATCAACACGCAGGGGATCGTCGTATGCCTTCGTCATCTGGTACAGCACTAGACCCCATTATCGAACGTGTACGTACGTCTTCGGCACCCAGAGCCCATATTGTGTTACTCCTCTGGGCGACTGGGATGTTCATTTTTGTACAGGTAGGTATTGGAACATGGCGGATGTTGCTTTGGTACTTTGGGGAATGAACTGGGCTACAGTAGTCCAAGTAAAACAATAATTGGCTATGGGCATGGGAAGGATGCGAGACTGAGCCACATTCGCCGGCCAAAACACGATCTCGTTCCCATCCCAACCCACACCTTTTTGCTGTAAGATTCTTTCGTCGCCCCAGCAAAAACCAGAACATAACAAAAAGACAAGAAGCAATGGAATGCAGTCTCTCAAAGTTTCAAGACCTTGGTATGCACTTTATGATACTGTCTTTGTATTCGCAACATTATAGGTTAGCGCGTACCTACTCGTCCAGTGTACATTATGCAGACGCCTTGCGTCGTAAATAAATAATATACTGTACACTATAGGGATGTACACTGATTACATACTTACCTCTTCCGCTTTTGCCGACGAATCGCAGATCAGAGAACCTTGCAACTTGATTCTTGATGCAGGCTACATTATTCCGAATTTCCGCACAATTGTTCTCTTCGTTTCCCGCTCGAACCGTCACCGGAGTTCCATCCTCAATTTCACCCAAAGCGATCACGGTGAAAGCCAACGGAAGACTCTTGTTGGAGCGCCAGTGATGCGGCAGAGCTGTGCAGAGAAAGTTCGGACTGCCCGTACGTACAATTTCGTCTGGACCGAATTTGGATAGAATTTCGCTGAGACGTAGACCCAGAGAGATGGCGTGAGAAGCAGGGGAGGAGGGAGGTTTCAGATGAGGAGGCATCGTGAGCGGAGGGATAGTGAGTATTTGGCCTGAGGAAGGTACTGCTGCTGCTGCTGCAAATCGGTGGCGCGTCTCCGACTGAAACTCCAACAGCGACGCCGTCGTCGGTGGCACCAAGGGAGGTATAGGCAAGCTGGATACGGTAGTCGCCATATTGGATCAGGGTTCAACTCATTCTTTGGGCGAAGCAAGTGCTACTCGTAAAATAATGTCTCGGAGAGTTCAGACGGCTTTCCTGAAACACAGTACGAGAATCGCATTTCATTCACAAGTTTTCGTTCCGCAATACGTAGCATGCAGGAAAATGACATAGTGCATTCGGCGGAACAATAGCTGCCGAGCACCCGGCAAGCTGCCACGAATGAATGGCTGCTTTTCGCCGGCAGAGAGCGAATGGAGCAAAGTGCCTGTGCGATTGAATGAATGAAGAGGCGGCGGAGAGATGACTGGCTGCAACAACAGCCCCAGAAGCGCGGCGCTTTTTTCGGCGAGCAGCAACAAGAGGAAAAGTGAAGTGCGGATGAGAGTAAAAGTTGTGGTGAGTTTTCCGGTGGTATGGCGGTGGCTGTGGGCGCACATTTTTGGAACCGCACTTCACACCCTACCGCATCGAAAACCCACACAAACAGCCAGCAGCCGGTGCCTACCTACTGTATGTACTTACGTGTATACGTATGTATGTACATACAACACGCAGTACTACGTACTGCCGGCGCTTTTGTTTGTTGCTTCCACTGCTGCTTCCGACTTTTTGTTGTTAGAACGAGATGAAAGCGGCAGTACTAGTAGAAAGAAGAGTAATCAGTTCGTAGATTTGAACAAGCGAAACTGCGCGCTGCGCTCTATGAAAAAGTCTCCAATGAGAAGAGCAAAATAAACGGATAAGCGGCAACAATGTACCTACATACATACTGTACACACATACACACCTAATGTCGGAGAGGACAGAGGAGAGAAACATGATCAACGGTGCAGATGCAAACATAAACGCATCGTGCTAATTCCCCTCCTATGCACGCTAACAAGAGATGAGCATGTGATCACTATCAAAGCGATTACGCAAAGTAGATAGAGACCGCGATTCATCAAGTGGCAGTTGTCGAATCAAACAAAAACCACCCGGCCGGGCTCCATCAGCGAGATCATACAACATAGGAGTGGCTCCTACTCCTGCACTTATCCTAAGCCATATTATCGAAAGGCCCGACCAACACCGAAATTAGAACGAGAAGCAAAGGCAGAAGTCACATCCCGTTGGCAGTATTACAGCAGCAACGCTCTCGCGCCCGCCCGGATGGCGGATAGATTGATAATAGATTTGGTGGCACACTTGGGCAACCGGGAACAAAGGCCCAGCAGCGAAAAACACGGCAGTTTGCCACGATCAGTCAGCTCCAGAAGCCAGATAGAGAGAGCAAAGTAGAAGAGGAAGAAGAAGGAGCCGAGAGAGAGAAAGAGCGAGAGGCATCCCCAACGAACATACGCAGCAGTCTTTTTCATCCACATCGCGTTCTTCTACCACGCGAAACAACAACCACCAAACCCCGATGATCTGTCATCAGGCACGCCGCCGCATAACACGACCACAATCCGTATCCATCGCCAGCGCCGCAGAAAACGCGCAGCCAGCTCTGCAGTGAGTGGAAGAAGGCAGGCGAAGGCTGATGACTGACTGACTCTTCTCTCTCGCGCCCCGCGCTCTCTCGCCTCAAAGAATGACAGGAATGAGACAGGGCCGCCTACTGTTTACTCACCTCTCAAGTAGAGAAGGTAGAAACGCCCACCCACACGGCTCAGCCCCCTCCTATTGGCTGCCGCCGCAACCTGGGCGCATGAAGAAGAAAGACGGCCGCGCAGCAAAAACACCTGTTCTGGGAAAGGAATGTGTCACCACCACAAAACCCCAACTCCGCAATGCCACAACTTCTAGAGGAGGCGAAACTGACAACCGCATTTTGATGAGGCAATCGCGACGAAGGTGGTGATGTCACTCACCGTTCGGCTGACAAGTTTCTCGACTAAGAAAGAAACAAATAAACGAAAACTCAGGGGGCAAGAGGCCGTCGAACATACTCTAAGCCGGACTCAATAACCACCCAGCCCAGCATTACCGTATTCATCCATCACTTAAGTTTAAAAGCCATCGGAACTATGCAGCGCTGATTTCTGATTTGGCTCGACAAAACAACTTCACATGTTCTGTACGTCATATCCTTGTGCGGAGCTTTCCGTTCATCGTACGATAAGCAGCACAGCAAACCAAACAACAACAAAGCAGCTTACGCGGAAGTACTTACGTACGTGGCTACGCCGCATTGGCATACCTACCTGATGACTGCCCAGGGAATCAAGCAACCCATAAAGTCAAGTCACATGCATGATCATCCTAGCCGTCAGAAGAGAATGTGGGTCACAATGAAAACAAAACCGCACTGAAGGCGATGAGATGACCAACCAGTAAAATATGCCGCCCAACTCGCTCCATCAAAACAGTAACAAACTCATAACAGCTGATAATGCGCACTGTGTAGTAAAGCATCAACGGAATGGCATGAGCCTACTATCTACAGCAGCGACGGGGCTCAAGGCTAAGGTGTGGCTTCTCCACCCGCGCGAACAGATAAAAGCTGGAGAAGCCCAGCAAACAAGCTTACAAGCTGACGCCACTGCCACAGATCGAGCCGCAAACCAAAAGTCAAAACAAGCCATAAAAACATCTGGAACGGCACACCCATGACGAATTATTGGCATGCACACGCATAACAGCATCAAGCATGCCAGATCATAAGATCGACATGCAGCAAGCATGATATGATGAAACCGACTGCAACCACAAAAGAAACGAAAGCCAAGCCGCTCACCAAACAGTCAGCCCATAAAAGCGACATAACATTCTACAGTACATTAGCACTTTGCTGTACGTACGTACAGTGCATTATGCTCAATAACGACAACGCAGCGTTCAACTCGACAATGTAAGTGCATCTCAATTCTCATTCATCTCAATGAAACGCCCACATACACAACGCTTCTTATTCAAATACTTGCGATTTCACATTGCCACGTGATTGAATTATTTCATGATAGTTGCCCGCCTACTGTGCACATAACATCACACCACACACCAGCACAACCTAACTTGACTGATCAAGGCGCAATAGTAGCTCAGATAAAGCGTACGTTAAACAATTCAGATGCCATATGGCCTATGACATCAGATTAGAAGCCGCCCTAAACCATATCACTATTGGAGTGATTGAATGCGGTGGCTAGACGTAAATAGCCGACCAGACCATACCACCAAAATCGCCAACAGTTCACAATAGTACGTCCATTCCGGTAAATCGACATGCAAAATAGCACAGTACAGGTATTTACGTATGCAATGTACACATGTTCTACTTGGTCACTATGCGATGACCGTGAACAGTGCAGTACACGCACCCAGCTTTTTGCCTGCTCCAGTACTAATTTACACGTCACATAAAATAACAGGTGCACACATGAATAGTGCAATGCCCAAAATAATATAAAAGCTTGGAATAGTAACTTTGCAAAAATTATCATATGTACAGCAGATATTAGATACGGCGTGCATATGCTTAGGTGGAGCCGAACTCTTTCATCCATCGCTCGTATTTCTCCAGATCCTCGGCGGACACGGATTTGGACGTTTTCTGTATAGCCTGGAGGAAATCCTGGCGACTGATGGGCAGATCCAGCTCCTCCTTGGGCAGCGCCCGGATTTCGTTGGGCGTGAGTCCGTCGATGCGTCGACGCATGGACATCATGGCCGCGTCGCGACACACGCTCGTCACGTCCGCCCCGGAGTAGCCGTTGAGACACAGACTGATCTCCGGCAGACGCACGTCCGCCGACAAGCGCACCTCCTTCAGATTCAGCTCCAGCAACTTCTCGCGACTCACCTCTGCACGTATGGACGATATGCGGTAACGCGATTGGGTTGGTCGATAGTGACCCCGCGGTATTTAGTGAACGTGTGGATCGGTGTCTGCGCGGTCGTCGACCCTGTTCAATCATCTGGGAGCGGAAAAGGAGCGAGTGAAAAGAAGACTTGACAACAAATGACGTCGACGACCCCGCAGACACCGATCCAAGCATTCACTAAATAACGCGGGGTCGCTATCGACCAACCCAATCGCGTTACCGCATATCGTAAATAAACACATACACATAACATTATGAGGACTGTTCATGAATATAAGCGTACTTGACGTTGCTGATATGTCTCTTACCGTCTGGCAGTGGTATGTATATGCGTTTCTCGAGTCGGCGCCGCAAAGCTTCGTCCAGATCCCAGGGGAAGTTGGTGGCTGCCAGCACCATAATACTCTTCGTTGGATCCTCAGCATCATTCGACACTCCTAAAACACAGTGTGTAAGCAGTACTCAGTTGTAGTAGAACAGGGCATGTTCTGCGTGCAGGTAGCACGCTATGTAACAAATACAAAGTTATGCAAAACTTGCTCTTGATGGGTTTGCTGCTGAGCTGAACGTCTTTGCGGTGAATGAGTCAGCATCTACTACGAGGCTTTGATTTGAGGGCAGCATTAGGTTGCTCTCCTCTCCTTCTGTTGACAACGTGGGTGGTCAAAAAAAGTTTGGTTGGGCTTGGGCGGCAACGCATCTCGCATAAACGCTGGATGACTCAAACACCGCACAACGATCACCGCAAGCAGACGTCAGCAGGGAGCCAGGTTGAATTACAACCAAAAGCCTTTGTTGTCCACACGCCTACTCACACCACAGGAGTCAAACCACACCTCACGCTCTTCTACATACGTACTGTATATTAAAACGCGATGTCTGGAAGGATTCAGTATTGCTGTACAGTACCGCGGACAGGGGGGTAATTTTCAGTTTTCTGCTGATGACGTGAGCTGATAGCCCAACTGATTTTACGTATTTTTACAAAAAGACCGGGTCGAAAATTCGCACCCAGTCCTGAGATATAAGGCCTCAAAGTTGACCACAATTTGACCTTAATTTTTCACTTTTTCACCCTAAAATGGGGGTAAATAGCCCCACAGTGGGGCTTTGGGGCTATAAATTTGCATACACATAGACCCTATGGGGGTACATGTTCAGACAAATTTTGAGCCCTCTAGCCCTCTTGGTTCAGGAGTTAAAGCTGTTTTTGCTGAAAATCCGAAAATTGCAATTTTTTCATAATTTTCAAAATTTTGAGAGAGTTAGTCCGTGTGCCCGCTGTGGCTACATTTGAAAAGAAAGTCACCTATGGGAAATTTTCACAGCAAGGCCTCAAAGAGTGGCAAGTAAGGGTTTTAAGAGTGTGCGTTTTCCCCATTTTTCAAGCTAACTCAACAATATCACGGATACTCTCTCCTCAAAAGTTGCCTATCTTATGTAAAATTTGATGAAGATTTAGAAAAAAGTATTTTTGCCCCCAAAAAAGTTAACCCCTAGCATATAATCTTACAAAAGATGTAATTGATTGACAATTTTTGAACATTTTTGGGGTAGGGTTAACTTTTTTGGGGGCAAAAATACTTTTTTCTAAATCTTCATCAAATTTTACATAAGATAGGCTACTTTTGAGGAGAGAGTATCCGTGATATTGTTGAGTTAGCTTGAAAAATGGGGAAAACGCACACTCTTAAGGTCTCAATGCCCTGTTTCGGAGCCAACTTTGAGGCTTTCTCGTAGCCGTTGTGTGCAAGATAAAAGTGATCACTTATCATGTAAATATAGAGCAACCTTTCCTCTACACGTACACAAAACTGCAGTGCCAAAGCTCCTGTATTCGGCGCAGTACGACACGCCGAAGAACACCATAAAAACCATGCGATTTGGGTGTTCCGAAGGAACCACTGGGTATTTTTCAACATGCGGCACACCATTCAACGCGTCTTGACGAGAGGAATCGATCGGTACCTGCGGCGCCTCTCTATGTTGCCTCTACGCAAAGTTATCCAAGAAAAACGTGTTTGAAAAAGTTATCATTTCAATCAAGAATAGCGCCACAGAGAGACCGTTTCAAGAGGCGCTCTATGGCGCGTCAAAGAGATCGCGTAACAAGCTTTCGATCGATATCTTGATCTCCTCTCAACTCGCTTTCGTTGGCTCAGGAGAGCCTGGACCAAATTTATCCAGAAGTCCATGCATAGACAGTTGTCCCTGCATAGTACGAAGACGAGCGCAGAGAGCGCGACTGGAGCGGAAACAGCGAATGGAAAACAAGCAGATGGATGATCGTATGGTGTCAGGAAGTGAAAACAGCTGGAATTAGATATCACCAGATACTTCACTAGTAGTACAGGAGTCCATGCTCAGAAAAACAGGGCATTGAGACCTTAAAACCCTTACTTGCCACTCTTTGAGGCCTTGCTGTGAAGATTTCCCATAGGTGACTTTCTTTTCAAATGTAGCCTATCTTGTAGCAAATTTTCTGCTCTACAAGATTCAGAAATAAAACAGCGGGCACACGGACTAACTCTCTCAAAATTTTGAAAATTATGAAAAAATTGCAATTTTCGGATTTTCAGCAAAAACAGCTTTAACTCCTGAACCAAGAGGGCTCAAAATTTGTCTGAACATGTACCCCCATAGGGTCTATGTGTGTGCAAATTTATAGCCCCAAAGCCCCACTGTGGGGCTATTTACCCCCATTTTAGGGTGAAAAAGTGAAAAATTAAGGTCAAATTGTGGTCAACTTTGAGGCCTTATATCTCAGGACTAGGTGCGAATTTTCGACCCGGTCTTTTTGTAAAATACGTAAAATCAGTTGGGCTATCAGCTCACGTCATCAGCAGAAAACTGAAAATTACCCCCCTGTCCACGCAATTCTCAATACTACCTGACATCGCATTTTAAAAATAGGCGCATAACAGTATATGTACATGCGTGGTATGTACAGACGTGTATACATACATATGTTGTGAACATTCCTACCTACGGCTGCAAGGCGTGCTTCGCATACTTCAAATTGTTCACATCGGCAACAAACAACAACCAACCAGCAAACACGTTCTTGACAGGCCACCCAACATCACTCCACCCACCGCCCTCTCGAAGGCAAAAAACTAATAGAGAAGCCCGCCCGTTGGGAGGCGCGCAAAAAATTACTTCTAGCATCACACCACATATAAGTGGAATTCATAAAACTGTCGCGCCCGCCATCCGTGAGAAGAAAAAAGTTCTCACCCTCCCTTCAATAACTCTTATTTCAACACAAAACCTGATTAGCAGAGCCTGGCTGCGTAGCCATATCAACAAAGAGCAGTATTAAATACAAATGCTTCAGGAGATAACAACAATAATGGTAATGGGGCTCCGCCTATTCCTACTTCTGCTACAGATGGAATCAGCTCACAGTTGGTGGATGTGGGGAGAGTCAAAAACAGCAAAAAGCACGGAAACTAGCATTGCAACTCAAAAATCGCCATCTACTACAAGTCTATCAGCAATCTCTGTTCTCTTCCCTGTCAAAACAGAGCCATGGTGCACTCTCCACATGATTAGCCATGCCTCGACTAAACTCAGCGTGTCATGCAGAGGGCAACAGGGACTCCAGTATCCGCCTGAGGCCATTCTGAGGCCTTCTAGGCATAAGAAAAAGGCCGGCTTTCTGCATCCTATCAGCGGGAAGAGCCTAAAGTACGCCATAGGGCCCTTGGATTGGCGTGGAGAACTGTACATACACGAAGGCATCGCGGAAGAAGCAAACAGTACTGCGGATGGATCTATCGTGCTCAATCGATGGCATATGAAGAAGCTGTATCGAAGATTCAGTGGCAAAACACTGCTTGCGATTCAGTACTACTGGTAGCGGAACATGAGTCTAGCCTACGCTCTATCTGTTGTCGAATGGGTGGCTGCGTTGAAATGGAAAAAGTACTGTTAATGTATTCTGACGAAGCATCCACCAGAAACAAAATAAAAATAAAACGGTATGAAGGGTATTGTGGGGGTAAACTCGGACACCTAAACTTTTCTGAACTTGCCGCTTCAGCAAATGAAGAACATGGTAGCTTATTTGAAAGCGGAGAGTTCAAGGAAGCGATTGGTAGAATACTTGTCTCAATCGGCCGTATGGCTGCTGATTTACTAGATGTCCGAGTTTACCCCCGTGTCCGGGTTTACCCCGGCCACAGTACCCTATTTATCGCACTGCATCATCCATTGCTTCGACGCAGTCACCCTCCAAACACTTTCCGACCATAGTTCCGACCGTGGTACAGACCGTGGTACAGACGTGGTACCGTGGTACTTTCCGACCGTGGTACAGACATGTTGTAACAGTATGTGCACACCGAATATAAAGAACGGGCGGTGGGGCGGACTATCATGGCACTTACCGTCCATTTGTATGAGCAGTTCCGATTTGACACGCCGCGACGCTTCGTGCTCTGAGTCTCCGCCTCGCTTGCTGCACAGGCTGTCGATTTCGTCGATGAAAATGGTACTGGGAGCGTAGAAACGCGCCTAAAACACAACACAAACAGCACCTGCCTTACACTTACACACCAGCCATTGCAGATCTCGTAATTCGCTAAATATTGGTAACATGTACACTAAAAAGCGTAGATACATACGATACCGTATTTACCGGTAGATGACCCCCCCAATGCATAACCCCCCCCCCCCCCCCCCCAATGCATACCCCCATATTGGCAAAACATAAAAAATGCCCAATGCATAACCCCCCCCCCCCCCCCCCCCCTATGCATACCCCCATATGTACTGTACAGTACCTGAACCTACCTATGTAAGCTGGTCATATAGTACCCATAGCCACTCCCACACCAAGCTAAGATGCCTATAAGCAGACGTGGGCACGGTTTTGAGGGTGGGGGTCTGTCAGTGGGGGTATGCAGGAGGTCAAAAGTGGGGGGTGTTGCGTACCCCCACCCAAAAAAATTTTTTTGGCCACGTACCCCCAGATTTTTTACGTACCCCCAAGAAAAAAACCTCACGTACCCCCAGCATATTTACGTACCCCCAACTGTAAATGATATGCTACAACCCCACAAAGTCTATACAATAGGCCTACCTATCCCCAGAAAAAAATGAGCACTATTTTTTTGCACACAGTGCAACAGTCTTATTATTGTGCACCTTGTAATATTTATACAAAATGCAGTGGTGGGTTGATAAGAGTGGTATGTAAGTATGTGTTCGAATTGAATTTCCACTTTTGAACACTTTAGCAACTTGTCTAGAATGATATTGATAAACCATTATATAAAACTATTCACTACATTATGCAACTACAAACAACAATTCTTGAGAATGCATGCACTTTGTGGAGTGTGTAAAAAGTCTGAGCATGGATGTAAGCCAGAGGAAGAAAGGGTGGGGGTACGTGTCCTGGCAGACAAACTGCTGATTTTAAGTTTGGGGTTACGCGGTGGGGATACGTAGTGCTGTTTTTTTCTGGGGGTACGCGGGGGTATGTTGCTTTTCATTTTTCCTGGGGGTACGGGTGGGGGTATGGAGAGGTAGGGGTGGGGGTGCGTTCAACATACCCCCCTCACCCCCAGGCCCACGTCTGTATAAGCCTGCTTGGGGGTGTATTGTACTAGAATAACCGTGTTTTGACCTCAATTATGCCCTAAAACACGTGCTTTTGACCTAAAAAATATGCCTCTGCGCACCTCTCAAAAACATAAAAAATGCCCCATGCATAACCCCCCCCCCCCCCCCCAATGCATAACCCCCCCTATGCATACCCCCATATGGGACCTCTCAATTTT
The DNA here is from genome assembly GCA_030247985.1 of Epsilonema sp. ZAB3_2. Taxonomy (NCBI): domain Eukaryota; kingdom Metazoa; phylum Nematoda; class Chromadorea; order Desmodorida; family Epsilonematidae; genus Epsilonema; species Epsilonema sp. ZAB3_2. The sequence goes on from JASAMW010005096.1 coordinate 21,650, forward strand.
TGCATACCCCCATGGGGCTATGCACCGGTAAATACGGTACATCAAAAGGTATCTACTACCT
>JASAMW010005098.1:0-72160 GCA_030247985.1 Epsilonema sp. ZAB3_2
GTTTTCTCAAAGCAAGTAATCCATTAGTAAGTAATCATTAACCTAATCCATGAGCGAGCATCGAAAAACCTGACAAAGGATGTCACTATCTCCTTTGTGACACCGTCTGTGGTTGGGACAAACACTGTGACACTCGCAGTCTTGGGTATATTTATTGAGGACAGGAACTCCAAAAATGATGTCCAAATTAGTGCTGGATCTGGCCATTGGTCAACGATGCATGTTGGCTGACTTTTGGAGGGCGAGGAAAAGCGCTCATCAAGCTTGAACTTTACGCAGTGAAAGGAGAACAAAGATTTCGGTAGATGAAGCTTCAAAATCTCCAACACTTTTTCCAGCTCGTAACAGTCGTTCAAAACTTTCATTTTCGGTGCTGTGGATGATAGACGAACATGTAAACACATACAGTAGGCTACATCCACAGCTGTACCCAGGGTGTATTGTATAATGTACCTACATGTACATTCACAAACAAAGTGTGTTGTGTAGTGAGTGAGCATGCATGCAATAAAAGCTTTTTACGGCCATGCAACGCAATGCGCAGTGAACTACGTTACGTACGCATAACATAACGCAGCGTATGTACGTACAGTACAGTTCTCTGCTTGCAGAACCACTGCCTAGTGCCTACATGTCTGTATGTATGTTGCACGCGCGTACGTATGTACTATGTACGTAAGACGTAGTCGCGTATTCGTACATATCTTACTGAAAACCTCGTTTATAGCCCTGAGGCAACAAAGATGTAGCACTCCTTCATGGGGCTTTATGGGCCATGAAGGGTAATTCCTATAGGCGTGAACTGAGAAATGGGCTACTAGTCGCCCTCCCCGGGGATGAAATCACATCCATGGTCACATCAGTTCTATGCCAGCCTCTGGCTCTTCCGGTGCCGCGATGTGAGCTGGTATTTTCATGTCGAATCATTAAGAATGGATGCATGTCCATCTGCAACTGTTGTCGCGTTATCTCGTTCAGAAGGACCGCCACCAACCTCTCGCCTCTTCGTTCAGGTATGACGTAAACGTGAGTACAGTAGCCGAAGAAGTTGGTGAATGTGAACGCCACCAATGCGTCGTCGGATTTGCGTCTTAAGGGGCCATCTATTTTCTGTCAACCGCTACTGTATTTATGGAATGAACGGAAAGAAGCGGTTTGCCTCGTAGAGGTTAGAAAGTTGCCTTTTTCACGTACGATTGGTACACACGTCATTCAGTACATAACATACCACTTTCTTATGGTAAATACTGTATGTACCTATATCTACAGGTACATGGTACATGCCAGCTAAGTTGACTGGATTTTTTCGGTTTATGAGCTCTTTGGCCAAATGGCCTAAAAGAAAATAACCGTCGTGTTATGTACCTAACTTGAAAGGTCAGGTCGACTACAACCGACAAGGCCATCGAGTTTTTCAGGACTTCTCGTTTCCTAAAGCTGTTAGCGGCATTATAAATTATTAGTGAAAAGTTGTAGCAAGTCCATTCCATCCAACAAGATCACTCAATAAATGGCCCCTAAGTGCGACGCTGGGTAGGTGATCGCGCATATCCTTCCAACTCTGAGGGCGAACGGTGGCGGTAAGCGTGCTAATCCAAGCAAGCTCTGCATCGCTTCGGACCTTGTCCATGTAAAGGTCGCTAGGGAGCATTATTTCATTTGGATCGGAGTAAGAGTTTTGATCCAACTTAGATGGATCGTATCGCCACATTTGATTGGTTCGTTCATGGATTGCTGGCTGTCGATCGGAGAAATTTCTTGATACGGCTAGCAAGATACCTTCGGTGACAACTCTGTCAGGAATCCGACCCAACAGGTACAGTGACGGATGAAACGATCTGCTCGCATTGCGTACACTCACCGTTTCGTATACTGCCGATTCGTACCCGCACGTTTCGTACACTTACACTTTCGTACCCATGCCATTACGTACACTGCTTTTGTCGTACACTTATTGATCGGTACACTTTCATTTCGTACATTTGACACCCCCGATTCGTACACTTTTTTGTTCGTACACTTAGAGATATGTACACACACCACAAAACAAATTTGCACAGCTATTGTACCTACAGGTACAATAGCTCTCAGATTGCCTCAGCCTAAGGTGAAGCCTAATCCTCAGCCTAAGCCTAACCCTAAGCCTACAGCCTAACCTAAGCCTCAGCCAAAGGTGAAGCCTAATCCTCAGCCTAAGCCTAACCCTAAGCCTAACCCTAAGCCTCAGCATATGCCTGAGTTGGCCTATTGGCACACCCACTTGATCAGTTGACGCACCTGTTCCCTGGTTGATCTCTTGGCGCATGTACTTGATCTCTTGCCGCAATTCCCTGCTGAGCGCTTGACTTTTTGACGCATGATTTATTAGCGCACATACCTGACCTCTTGACATACCCTAGTTTTGCAGGGTTGACCTTTTGACGAACTTGATCTCTTGACCAACTACCGATGAAAATTCATTCTTCAAGGACTGAAGAATAATGCGTATACGTACTGGGAAGTGTACCTAGCATGGAATGTACGAAACAATTTGTGTACCAGATGCAAGTGTACGAATCGCACTGCAAACAAATTGTGTACGTAAAATTGGGGTACGAATCGAGGAGTGTACCAGGTGGGTCCGGTACGAACTGCAAAGTGTACCAAATGAGCAGGGTACGAAAACCGGGGTACGAAACGGGTTGTGTACGTAAGTCGAGCACCCCGATGAAACGATTGGGTATGAGCTGCGCATTCGCTATAATCAAAGACAAGGGAACCACAATCGCGTCATGCAAGAACACAAGTGTACTGTATTGTTTGGTGTATTGCCCTGTCTCGTAAGGTCTATTTTTAGCCTCGGAAATCTGGCCGATCTTGTAAATACAGTAGTCTCGCGTGTATAGCCCGATATTGGTCAGTCAGTAGTGCTTTTTTGGTTTCCGAAGCATAACAACGCGTATGTAATCAGCTTATTTATGTATATTGTATACAAACCTAATATCTAACGGAATCTAAGCTTTACCTTCTTCCTAGAATCATTCCAGGCAAAAAATGAGACACTTAGCTCAAAGTTTCCTTGTTCTATGAACTGAAGCTTATTTCGATCAAAACTGAAGCTGACCTTTTTACCTGACAAATTCTGCTGCGCTTTCTTTTGTCACTTTTTCAGGGATCGGAGCAAAAATAGACACATTCGCCATTGCAGATGGTGCGGCGGTCATTGGTTCCAAAAATGATGTCCATATTAAAGACGGATATGGCCATTTGTCAACGATGCACGTGGGTTGACTTTTCGACGGAGAGGGAAAACGACAGTCGAGCATGAATTTAACCCCCTTCGTAATCCCAGGCCAGGCGTCCGCCTGCGTTCGTAGCCACCCGGCAAACCCCGTCCGTAGACGGGGTTCTCGAGAAATACGCGACGTAGAGCACTGCGGTCAAAACTTCCGCGGCTAACTTTAGCTCGCATTTCCAATAAAAAAACCGCTTGCGTCTATCTGCTCTCAGTGGCGAGATATCGCCAAATTCCTAACCCCGTCTACGGACGGGGTTTGCCGGGTGGCTACGGACAGGCGGACGCCTGGGATTATGAAGGGGGTTAACGCAATGATATGGAATTGACGATTTCGGTAAGTGCCCCCATAAAAGTTCCAAAATAATGTGGAACTCATTGTCTTTGTTGGAAAGCACTTTCATTTTATGAAAACTACCGATTTTATTCACTGTTCAAATAAGTACAGCAGTATGTAGTTTTGTTCCTTCTTTAGTGCAACTATTTTAGTCTCATTTAATTGGCTGTTGATATCCCGTAACCTCTGTTATACTCTATATTATACGTACCTATGCACTGCAACTTTAGTGCTTCTTCTTGCTCTTTGAACCCTGATAAGGTGATAGCAAGACGTGATAGTGCATAATCATTATTCATTTTATGTATACACATACAGTACGGCAGCTACAACTTGCGGGTAGTGTGCGCGTGCGGTAAGATGCCCTTGTCACCATCGGTTTTTACTGCCGTAACAACGATTAAAATACCATATCAAACATACATAATTTTAAAATGACATCAGTCTTTCTATATATTGCATCCAATGTGCCCAGAAATATTCATTTACTTCAACATATCATACAATACATTGCATACATAGCACAGCACTAGCATAGCATCACAGCACTAGCATGCTTTCCATGCTTGCTTTGCTTTCCAGGTGTACTTTTCATCGCTTAAAAACGCCACTCTTTGTCATTATAAAAATTTCACTTTGTCTGAGCGCTGAGCGCTTTTTGCTCTTTGCTCTTTTTATAATTGTCTTCACAGTTACGTTTTATACTTTTGAACATATTATTTCGTCTTCAGCGCCATTGGCACAAAAATTTAAAATTGCCTAGTTTTATGTACAGCACTGATGTCAACTCGGTCTTCAATGAAAACGGGTAAAGTAAAGTAAATTACCCGGATATGCCCTATCCCGGGTAAAGTAAGGTAACTTTACCCGGCTCTTGTCGAAACGGGTAAAGTAAACCCATGTGAAGCATTTTACCCGGGTAAAATCGAGTAAGTACACAGGTAGGGAACTTTTGCTTTGAAATTGGTTGCCATGCGCCCATACATGACATGCACATGCGTACAGATTACAAACCACAACGTATTCCCCACCCAGCGTACTGTATGTGTACATATTTGTAGAAGGTAACGTAGGTACAGTACGTTATAATACTGTCGGACCGATTTAGAAATTGATGAACGCAGTGCTAATCTGCCCAGAGCACACTAAGCCTTATCTGAGTACATCTACCCGGGTAAGTACTAGAAAGTATGGGCCGAGTAAATCGGGTAAGTATTAGCCATACTTACCCGCACTTTCAGCATTTTTACCCGGGTAAGCGTCCACTCTGCCGGGTACCGGTAAACCTTACCCGATAAGCCATTGCATCGGGTAAAGTAAAGTAATTTTACCCGGCCCAAAATTGGCTATTTTACGCGGGTAAAGTACCGGTAAATTTTACTCTGACATCAGTGATGTACAGTTTCTTTCCTAAGTTTGTACAATAATTCCACCATCGGTAATTCTTTAGATGGCGTCGAATTTGCTGTTTGTAATTGTTCTGGCGTTGGGAGTTGTCATTGTGGCAGAGAAAACAGTGTTAAACGGGCTGCCCCGTCCTTTGTCATCAAACACCAGTAAAAAATGGCAACAGTGGTGAACTTCAGACGTGGACTCCGAATTCGGAGCCCTGACCATGCTTGTCAACATTTAAATCTCCGAGTTCGTACCGAACTCGATCCGTTTTTCCAAGCGTGCGTGTGAACAGCCGAGTTTGTAATTATTTGAAGACGTGCGAGTAATTGACGTTCGTTTTGGCTCAAAACGAAGTCAATCGAAACTCGGACCGAAGTCGCCCGGAGCAAACTCGGAGCACGTCTGAAGCGCACCATTGAATATGAATCATGACTACTGGTCGCGAACTGACCCCCTCTCTGTGTGTATGTGTACGTACAGTACGTACACTTTTTTCACTGCATTTTTTCCTCCCCCTTTACCGATCAAAAAATGTAAAACAGAGGGGTCAGCTCGCCACCACCCATAATTCTTAGCGCAACTGGTCCATACAGTATATACTCATACTACAGGGTGTCCCACGTAGACCTATCGAATGGTCCAGCCTTATAACTTCCGTATTACAGGAGATATCATGCTGAAATTTTGTCCCCAGAAACCCAAAGAAAATACCATATGTTGTGGCAAAATTTGAGCCAGATATCTCAACTAGGGATGAAATTACAGGCTTGGAAATGTTGGACACTGTTATTTTCGCATTTTCCGCACTGAGCATGGTTTTAAGATTGTAATCTTCTGCTCAGCATGGTCAAGCAGCTCATCCAACAAGGAAATATGGTGGAACAACAATGGCTGAACATCATCGCAGTTCAGAACACAAAGGATTCGAGAATACAGGCGATTTACGGCCCATAACAGCGTTCAAGGAGCTGTCGAGGTCAATGGTGGCACCACTGATTTCAAAATGTTGAAAAACGTGCTCGAAACTTTGCAAGCTCGTATTTTCATTCCTACTTGACCTATCTGGCTCAAATTTTGCCACAACAAATGGTATTTTCTTGGGTTTCTGGGGACAAAATTTCAGCATGGTATCTCCTGTAATACGGAAGTTATAAGGCTGGACCGTTCGATAGGTCTACGTGGGACACCCTGTATATTGTATCTGTCATGTACCTACAGTTTGTACATACTATACTATTACTGGGAATTTGAGCAAGAGAAAATGCAGCTCAGCTGGCTTGCAGCAGATCATGGGCAGTTAAAGCTGATGATGCCACCGGAGTGCGCGAGTCAAATGACGGAGCAGACGTACCAGACACACAACGAAGTTTGCATACAGTGCCATCAGTTGTTTAGACACATCGATGCAGATACGCATTACAAATGCAAGTAAGCTTGAGAGCGTTTAAAGGCAATGGGTCCCCTAACACCAACTTTCGAATTTTGTGCTCAAACCAATTTTTTCATAAACTATAGGCTATTTTTAACCAAGTCTTACAAAAAAACGCTTTTTCAAATTCCTATCCGTTCACGAGTTATTCTACGATAAAGGTCGATAAATTTTAGTATGAAGCGGTCCTCGGGAACCGCTATGGTAGTGTACCTACCATAGCGGTTCCCAAATCCGCTTCAGTACTGAACCTTTGCACACGGACAACTCTTGAACGGATAGAAATTTTGAAAAGCGGTTTCTGTAAAAGACTTGGTTAAAAATATTACTAGTTTATTATGATAAAATTGGTTTGAACTCAAAATTCGAAAGTCGGTGTTATGGGACCCCTTGCCTTTAAAGCGGTCAACCAAGTAGTGCCAACTGCCAACGACAGGTGTATATGAATATTTTGATTTCCTCCACAGAGAAAACTGCTTCAACAACGCAAAGTACAATGACACGTGCTATCCCAGTGTCATCAACACTGAGGGAAAGGCGAAATCTGTGGTTCTCAATGTTCATATGGATGTTCATGTTGAAGCTAACAAATCCGTTCAAGTTAGACACCGTCGTAGCTCTTCTGGTGATGTACTGATCTGATGCTCTTGATGTGTTCTTTTCGCTAGCTCGCGTTGCAATTTTAACATTCTTGACAGAAGCAAAAGATAAGTACGCACTTTATCAACACTGGAACACTGCATGTTCATTACCTACTATGTGCAACATGCGAAAATACGTACATTACATACCGTACGTTCGAAAAAGCAAGCCTTATGCCATAGCAGTATTCATGAGATTCAATCTGCAAAGTGGGCAGGATATTCTGTGCAGCATCGGCGCTGCTTCCAAAGCCATGCGAAGGCAGTCGCTGTGAAAAATGTGCGCGCACGCCGTCACTTTCAGGTCCTGCTGCACGTCCATGCCTTCGCGGCAGATGCTGCAAATGTCGTCGAATTCCGCCAGTCTACTTTTCGTTGGTATTTCGAGCAGTCGGTCCAACTCTGTCCACGAGTTCAAGCGACTTTTTTCTTTTTCTTGTCCGCTGAATAAATCGCCGAATTCTTCGTCAGAAGAAGAGCAGAGTAAATGCAGCACAAGGCTGATTAGGAGGAGCGCCGCCAGGCTGTCGTAAGAGTTGAACCCGATCACGAAACAGAGGCGATAGCATACCAGCGACAGGATCAGCAAGTGGCAGAACAGACGAAAGGTAAACTGATTGAAGCAGCAGAAGGCGAGGAGGTAAAACGCGAGCAAACTGCGACGACTCAAAACGAGCACGACGTTGGAGTAAAACTTTGCTGACAGATTCAAAACGCACAAGAACCCGACGGCAGAAAACCACGTTCCAGTGTCCGAAGGAATGGCGTACTGTAGGAACCCGAGAGGCAGCATCAAACAAGCAAAGTCGAGGCAAAATTGGATGAGGTCTGCGTGCCAACGTCTGTTGGTGTTAAAACGAGCAGTGCTGCTTGCCCTTATTTCTGCTAAGCTGTCACTGCACAAAGTCATCAGAAAAGCGACGTAAAGCAACCCTGTCGATTCAACTCGATCAATGCAATCAATACTGCTCGCCGAAGATATCGATTTCTTTACAACGGCAACCAGAAGTACGGCAGCGGTGAGCGTACCAAAATGTCTCCCGCTCAGATATCGATCGAAAGCAGTTTTTCCAAGCCATGCTCCGATTTCTACTGTCGATATAAGGGCGAGGTGATTTTCCAAGCAGCACCTTGCCAATCGATTCACGATCATGTCGGCTGATTGGCCACTCGCGACCGACGCAAGCAGCAAACACGTCGTTTTCGCCAGCCAATAAACGAGCATCGCTCTTCGAAGGTGAGGAATCAATCGATTTCCAATAATCGATTCGATGTCAAAATCGAGTACGCCGCCGCCTGTAGCAAATGATGATTGCTGATCGCCATTTCCGGTATTGCTGCCGTAGTGCTGCATGTAGTCTGTTACAGTGCTACAGTATCCGTAAATAAGCAGGATGGCTGTGAGAAATAGCCACGGCAGGCCAATGGAGAAGATTAGGAACAGGAAATTTTGCCGCAGTGATTGGCTCATGCACAGGCCGACGCAGGGCAAAGCGTAGACGAGCGTCAAAAGCCGCAGACGCCATCGTGGCAACTGTTGAAACAGGAAGCTGAACGGGAAGAAATTGGAGACGAGGAACAGCACGCTCAGACACACTGAAACAAGCAGCGGTTTTGTCGTAAACGACGTGGTCACGTCGGTGGCTCAGTGGCTAAGTCCGTTGCTGCGGGCAAACCAAGGTTCGACTCCCTCCTATGCCCTTATGTTTACATTACGCTGTGGCAAAGCAGAGAAAGTCGAAACTGGGATTAACCCCAGCCAAGACGGAAGTGCGAAAAAAGAAAATTTAAACACTTACTGCCAAAAAACATGAAGAGAACGAAGGATGCTGCTCGACTTGACATGGCTGACCACGTCGTCCATTGGTTGCAGAAGTTTTCGCCATTGGTCGAGTTGAACCAGACGGCATCCAGCCAATGGAAAATGGCGCCGTGATTAGTCGTAATAAAACTGGCGTCATTCGTCGAAAAAAGTCGGCGAAAGGCGGCGGAAACAATGACGGAGCTGTCTGACAGGAGTCGATCTGTCGCCAGCAAGATTAGGGCGGATAAAACGGAAACGATTAGCGCCATTTTGAACTGCCGTATTCTCTCCTGCTTGAGTCACAGCTTTCCGCTCGCCTGTCAAGTCACATTTTAACGTTTCAGTCCTTCACTCAAACGTGTCGTCAGTCACTCATATTTAGGACAGCACAATTACACATGCTCATGCATGAATAAAAGGAGGCAGGAGCGCTTGAGTGGTGGGGTTTTGACTCCTTGCTCCTTGTCCGGACCTGTCTCTCTTCTACTATATTAGGTACTTGACCTGGTTGGGAGGTTGGCCTCGAAGTCTGCGCTCGAAAAAAACCACATTGTAGAACGTGCATACATACATGCACACATAGACACCGGTCCGTTGCGTACGAATAATACTATGTACTACGTACGGCATGTACAATATGTGTTACGTACCGATTTCGGTACATTATGTACAGTATAATAGGTACAAGATACGTTTTTCGCTTCTGTTGAGCCAAAGAAACTAGATATTTGGCACCGATCATCACCGTCAACGTGAAGTGGGAAGCGGCTTTCCCTTAGGCTATAACCTTGACAAATCAGACCCAGACAGTGACAAGAGATAAAAACCGTTGGCGGAAGGAAATATAGGCCGGAAAACATGCGCAGCTGTCAAGCTTCTGTTTGCTGACAGCTTTGCAGTAATATTCCATCGCCAACACAGACTAGACTATCCATTGCAATACAGCCCGAGCCTACATAGCACAAACTAGTCTTTGTTGTTTCAGTTTTGTCGAAAATTTGTATGCAAAAATTGTGCCAGGTTGTTTTTGTTTTTGTGCGCCTTTCCAGTTCAATTGACGTCAATAATTTCGTCGGCACTTTCGGTTTCGGGTCACATAAATTTCTGCCATACGCAGCAACAATAAATCCTGTGTACAGTACAGTAAACCACCGCACTTGTACAAAATCTATGCTAAATTCTGCATTGAAATACCAGGCACTAATCAATATTCTAAATTAGATTATAGCTGCACTTTTCACATGAAACTTCCTAGGTTTTGGTTTATGTCCTGCTTCTCCCTCCTCGTCTTCTTCATCTTCGTCTCCCGTATCCAACTCGTAATATTTGCAGAAATTTTCCACTATCATCGTAATCGGAAACGCCAGAACAATAACGCCAGTAATTGTCGTGAAACTGGCTACTAATTTACCACCTAAAACCATCTCATTTATTTATTTATTTATTTATTTATTTATTTATTTATTTATTTATTTAGGCCTATATTATTTTTATTTATTTATTTATTTTATCTTAGGGTACTGTAAAGTTTCGTGTATAACCCCGGGGGACAAAAATCGGTAGTCACCGATTCGAGGGGGCTTTGACGCGTTTTGAACATTCGGTTGTTGGGGGTTATATTCGAAGGGGGTTATACACAAAGCTTTACAGTATTACCGTTGTTTAGTCTATTTATTATATTTTTCCAATTTTTACTTACCAAAAGTCACCGGAATCATATCTCCATAACCGACAGTGGTCATGGTGACAATAGCCCACCAGAAAGTGGCCGGGATTGAGGTAAATGGCGAGTCAGTTGCATCCTTCTCCATAAAATACACGCTAGTAGAGAACAGAAGGACGGACGAAGAGAAGAACATGCCCAGCATCTGCAGCTCATTCTTGCTACTGGCTAACGTGCGAATGAAGGACTGTAAACCCACGCTGTACCTGGCCAATTTAAAGACACGGGCAACTCTTAACACTCGCAGCACGCGCATAGCCAGCAGCGCGCTTTTCACGTTCTTCAGTTCCTCGGTGAAAGAAATGCCGGCGACCATCAGAAGAAACTCGATGTGAAAGGGGAAGATGCTCAGAGCGTCGATGATGTTCAGGAAGTCTTTGCAGAAGCGCGCCTTTCGCGGCGAGATGAAAAAGCGGGCGAAAAACTCCACGGTGAACCAGACGACGCAACCGTACTCCAGATAGATCAGGTGCGGAATGGGCTCGCGATCGCTTGTCTGAAACTCCGACATGCTGCCCATGATCAGCGCGACCACAGACGTGACGATGAGTCCGATGGAGAACATGTTGAAGATTTTCGCCGCCAACCCCGAGCCGGGTCGTTCCATGACGAAGAACAGGCGTCGCCTCAGATCGCCGCAGTAAATCCCGCCGAAATCCGCCCGAATCGCCGCCGCGTCCTCCTCCGCCTCTCGCTGTCGGCGTCGACGACGAGGCGACGCCGTCGCCGTCGACTCCTGGTCGGCGAGCGGCAGTAACTGGCCGTTGGCAGTCGTCGCCGCCTTGTCGGCGCCAATCGTCGCCGCCGGTGTCGACAAATCCTCGTTCGTCGTGGTCACCGTCGTCGTCGTCGTCGTCGAGAATAGGGCGAGTTTCGAGCGAGACCTGGCGCCGATCGACGACGTCGCTTTCCGCCCACCCAGTCGCAGCTGGCAACAGTCGCAAACGGAGTCGACGGGGAGCGTCGACAAATCGACTTGCCAGAAGGCGAGTTCGCGGCGAAACAGGTCCACGCACAGCACGTCCGGACAGTGGATGAACCCGGAAATGTGATATTGCAACAGGTATTCGAAGACGAGTGGCGAGCGAAAGAAGAAGTAGCTGTCGGTGGCGACGGAATAGAAGTCGGCGATCGCGCGTCGCCTCTCGTCGTCCGCCGACACGAAGGTCGACAGCAGCGAGCGTCGCTCATTGGCCGTCTGCTGAATGTGCAGGCAGTCGATCTGAAAGTGTTTTCCGCACAGATTGAAGAAGATGAAGCGCTGCGAAACCGGATCCGAGTACTCCGGCTCCATCAATCCCGTTAAAGCCGTCGTTCCTTCTCCTCCTTCACCACTACCCGTGTTGGCTGCTGTCAAAAAACAATTCTCTTGCATTCTGCTCACAGTAGCTGCTTGTGCAGTTTCAGTCCCACATGAATTGCTGTTTCTGCCGGTAGAACCGCCATAAGACCACTGCTTCAGAGACGTAATGTAGGAGTACATACGGAGGGGCATAGGCCGGGGTGTAAGTGTTTAGCTAAAGAGGCCTAATCTCTCTTCGTTGGTAAGGTGTTCGGTTAGCGATTGACACCGCGAGCAGGAACAACGCAGGCAATGCAGAGCAGAGCATGTAAAAGAAAAGTGTAGCAGGATAAGAACAACGATCTTGTAGGCAGTTGTTTTTCTAGCGCATAGCCAAGCCAGGCTTTAGCAAATTATTAGTCTTTTTGCCCTCCTTCTAAGCCGGCGATGCAATTTGGACGCTCACACGTAAGATTACCTACGACGGTATACAGTACATTGTGCAACGTACACGTACATAAGTACGTTAAGCTCGCACGTACACAGTAAACTGTTCATATTCCCACGTTTTCGCTGTATGAAAGGACTACTGATTGCATAAGTATGTACAGCAATAGCTATAGAGTATATTACATTATACACAGTATGTACAAAAGAAACGGTTACAGCTTGCAGGAAAGGAAAACAATGCACAGTGTTAGTCCTATTTTAGGTGCAAATGGGCTGGCAAATGACAAATGCTACACGTACTGTAAATTCACGAGTACAGGGTGTCTCATAATAAACCGTCCACCTTCCAGTGCATGTAACTATGGAACCACACCTTAAATTTTCATGCGGTTTTTTGTATATTGTAGCAAAGGCTTCAACTCAGATGTGTACAAAATTTGAGCTTCATAGGCCAGGTGGAAGCTGCTCAAACACGTTCTTTCCCCGGCGGTCAAAAATGAGGGTTTTTCGAATGATAGTGCCGATTAGGGGGTCTTCTGTGCATGGTCCGAACAAGATTAGCCTAATAATGAAAAAGGATGCTCCAAAATGCTAAAATGCGTATCTCATGCATTAGCCCCAGTTCCAGGGTAGCAAACGTATTGAACTGGGTATCTTGAAAGAATAAGACCGAGATTTTTCTCCATACTGAAGAAAAGCGTCGATTTTGAGCTTCGAGATTCAAACCGTCGCAATTTCCGAAGTATGTGGACGAAATAGTTGAAATTTTGTACACACCTGCGTTGAAGCCTTGGCTACAAAATAAAAGAAACCGCATGAAAATCTAAGATGTGGTTCCAGAGTTACATGCACGGAAAGGTGGACGGTTTATTTTGAGACACTCTGTATTATTACGTCGGTGGTCTGGTCTGGGCCTAAAGCCAGACTCTAGTCTAGGCCATATCTTTCTATGTAAGAAGAAGCCACCAAAAATATTATGACCCACTTTAGCAACGATAGGCTGCTGGCTTTGAAGCACCGCGCTGCACAAAGCACCAAAAAACCAACGGCCGGACTACGAAGTAGTTAGAATCGGGTCGTAAAACGTAAAACTTGCTGGAAAACAAAACGAAAACGCGGGCGAGGGAAATTGATTTGTGGTAATAGCTCGACAGTTGCCTTGGCTTTTGGTTGATGGGCGCATCGCTTAATTTTATCAGCGCAACAAAATCTTCCAAAGGTGCACGTGCATTAAAGGCGATCTTCCCACAAACGGCGAATCTTGCTGATAACAAAATGATAGCCTGCGCGCCTATGATCACAGGACTGGAAAAAAATCAGAAAGTCAGATTTCCAGGCACGGATGGAAATGATAGCAAAGAAGAGACGTGCTGTCTGCTGTACCGGTCGCATGGCATGAGCATTTTGTTTTTCGTGCTACTTAGTAAGTAGGTACCTACATACTCCAACACGTACGCAGGCACGATGAGCTGTCATAGCCATACAAAATGTACTGACGACTAATTTTTGGCGAGCTTTGACAATTACCGGTGCATAACCCCCCCCCCCCCCCCCCCCAATGCATAACCCCCCCCCCCCCAATGCATACCCCCATATTGGCAAAACATAAAAAATGCCCAATGCATACCCCCCCCCCCCCCCCTATGCATACCCCCATACAGTACCTAAACCTACCTATGTAAGCTGGTCATATAGTACCCATAGCCACTCCCACACCAAGCTAAGATGCCTATTAGCCTGCTTGGGGGTGTATTGTACTAGAATAACCGTCTTTTGACCTCAATTATGCCCTAAAACACGTGCTTTTGACCTAAAAAATATGCCTCTGCGCACCTCTCAAAAACATAAAAAATGCCCCATGCATAACCCCCCCCCCCCCCCCAATGCATAACCCCCCTCTATGCATACCCCCATATAGGACTCTCAATTTTTGCATACCCCCTGGGGCTATGCACCGGTAAATACGGTAGGTGAGAAGAATAAGCTTTGAACTTGCCTGTACAATGCCTCATCGTTGTGACATAACACAAATCTCGTCTGCGAAAAGATAGTTCAGCTAGACGCGAAAGCTTATCTACGTATGTGGACCTATTTGTATACGTGCAAGGCAAGTAGGAACAGTTTTTCGCGTTTTTGTCCGAACAGGTTGTCAAAAAAATTACGATCGAACGGTGGCGAGAGGGGACATGTGTCACCAATTATTGCAAAAAGTGTCCAAGTAAGGCTTGAACGTGCAAAACTGAGCGTGAAATAGTTTTCTAATTTTTTTGAAAGCTATTTGCAGGGGAGGGATAAAATTTTATTTCACCGTGACATCAAGCAAGGCGCTGCCAATAAAGCAATCAAACCCTCCCGGTGAATAAACCTGAAAATTGACATAAGCACCTCTTGCCTTTCCTATTGTTTTCATAATGTCGAATAAACATACAAGCCGTCAGTCAATTGCACTGACACATTATTCGCAGCTATTTCGAACTTTTTTGCCAACCGCCGCTGTACCCCTGTTCTGCCACCCCTAAAACAATCGTCGATCAGTAACTTTTTTCAGAGCAAAAAAGTCGCTTTTTTATTTCAAAAAATTGGCAAAGTTGCAAAGTGAAAAAGTTTTCTGGAACTGCAAGTGCTGATGAATTTCAAACGTAATCTGGCGCTAAACGTCGCACTGTAGTCGCAGTTCCGCAAAAATCTGCCTCCAAGCTGCTGAAAATGCGAGCTAAACAAAATGGATTGAAGCGCCTGTGAAGCACCAGTGACATCATTCTACGACCGTTTCAATAGCGCAATGAATACTAGCATTCAAAACAATACAAGTGATTGCAGTTGCAGTATAGTCCGCCGGTATTGCTAGGAGGCCAGGGGCTATCACTGTCGTGTAAGACACGTTTTGCGTGAGTTAGTTTGCGCAATACAGTGTACATTCATAGGCTGCGTGATGTTGTAAAGCAGTCGACCCATCGGCTAACGAATTCTGCTTCCTGGCTAATTGATTGCTTGTTATCGCAGGACAAAAAGTAGTGATCTATGGGCGCGCAATGAGCATTTTGACATTTTTTGTTGCGTGCAGTGGGTGCAGTGCAGCAAGGATGGAATGTGCAAAGGCGAAGCTAAGCTGGGTGGTTTTGAAAAAGCCTGGGAAACTTTGCAAGAATGAGCGTTTTGTGTTTTAGCAAGTTGCAGAAATTGGGTTACTGTAGTTGTGCTGTAGTTATAATAAAGAATTAAAAATTTGACGTATTTTCGTATTATGCACTTGGCTACTTGTCGTCTCGCCTGTTGAAGTTTTGTTTTCGATTCAAACAAACAAGATGATATGAAGATCTGAATCGATCTAGCGAGGTTGTTATCGATTTCACACGTTTTTTAAGGGAAGAACAGCACAGAATACAGAAGCAGAAGTCGATAGAGTTGTCAGAACACTTTCAAGCAGTTTCTTATGCCTGTCGGAAGGAAAATGCTGAAAGTTTTGGTAAGTCTAATGTTTTGTCATGGAAATATTTTTGTTTTGTTTGTAACGCTGTGTCAACGTGTGGCTATTTGGCACAAACGTTTTTGGCTGCTGTGGCTGTAATTTAGGTTAGACTGTTGCCTTGTCGCTTTTTTTTACAAAGTATAACCAAAATAAGCCTGAGCTTTTTATTTTTGCTCAGGTACATAACGTGTAGTAGCACTTTTGCCTTCTTGATATCGTCACAAAAGCTTGATGCAAGCAAACACACACACCTACACATGCATGCATGATCAAATTCACCTTCACACACGTACAGTACAGACGTACATAGACCTGCGTACTAGTCAGTTCAGCAACACAAGCAGTATTCAGACATCGGCACGGTTTCCAGGATGGAGGTGTGTCGGTGGGGTTTGTGCTAGTGGAGGTCTGTTGGTGGGTTTTATCCAGAGGAGCGCACGCGCCCACGAAGAGAACCTATTGTATGTGCTTCAGTCCTTGATGAAGCTGAGAGGGGACGATGATATGTCCCACAGCAGAAGTGCATACATTGGGGCGCCAGACGTGCTCCAAGTTTTGCTCCAAGCGAATTCGGACCGAGTTTGGAATGACTTCATTTTGAACTGAAACGAACGTCAATTGCTCACACGTCTTCGAATCACAAACTCGACTCGGTGGTTATTCACACGCACGTCCGAAAAACGTCAAGCGAGTTTGGTGCGAACTTGTAAATTTATGTTGAAGCATAGTCAGGGGGCCACACATTAGCCGACGGTAGTGTTTGCTATTTTCTGTGTAGCTTCCGGTTAGTAGTTACATTTCCGCTGTTTATCAGTCGATGTTCGAGCGCGGTCCCATACATATTCTAAGTCAGTTCTTTTCGCGTCTCACCAGTCTGTCAGTTGCTCCAAGAAGCTCAGTTCAGTTCTGCCTCTGCCTAGGCCTGGGCGGAACTTACATCTGCATCCGACCAACGATGAACAGTCAGCAAATGAGAATACATGTTCTGGAAGAGAATTTCCTGGTGCATTTTTGTTCTTCTGCACATTGCAACCTGAACTCAATTTCCTGCAAACTCTGTTTTCGTTTGGTTTTTCTTCTTCGTTCAAATATTAGTGCCGGCAGGAAAGAGTTTGAATGCCCTGCGCACTGCCTGCTTTTGTTACGTTTTGCTTTCTTTGTTTATAACGTGTAAAAAAATACGACAGAGTAACGCCGTTTAGCTTTAACTGCAGCGGCAGCCAAAAACGTTTGTGCCAAATAGCCACATGTGTCATACCTATTCTATGACAATTTTTTGTTGTTTCAGGTCGCTTTCGCTGTAGGAGTGTACACTGGAATATTTTTCGCTCAAAATTACGAAGTATGGTAATAAATCAATGGTAATGGCAATTTTTTATGAAGGCCCCACCCCTATCCAGAGAACGTATTGGCTCATGGACACCTTGGTATTGACTGTGCGTGGCGTAACGAAGAGGTTATTCACGCACATATTTAGTGTGCCTCTGCTAAAATACGGGCAAAATCAGTGTAAAATTCAATTTGCTTTGAGTGGGGCCTTTGTAAAAATTTTCTTATGGAATCATTGTACCTAGAGGGCATAAAGACGAGACTATTTCCTGCACTGTTCTCAGATTCAACCAGTCAAGGGTCCAACAGAATTGGTGAATAAAGTTAAAAAGTGGATGGATGAGCACAAGAAAACCTGATTTAATCCAATTTTCTGCAAAACTCTCAGTCAGTGCAACATCGTCCATGCCAGATATCAACTTCAAACACATTGTCTCAAGCAGTGGAGAAGAGGAAAAGGGTTGTTCCGCAGACAATATCTTACTACAGCAGCCGACCAAAAAGTGGAAGGTGAAAGCAGGTAAAAATGCGGTTTCTTCACCAAAAATTGTCTGCGTGGGGGAGCGGCGACCTTTTTTTTGGTAAACCCGTAACCGTGATGTTTCAGGCGAGAAGACGGCGAGCCTGGTGTTGCAGCTGGAGAAATCTTGCGAGATCTGCTCCGTGGATATTGGCAACGAGAATTCCGCCTTCGTTGAGATTCTGGTCGGCAAAGAAACGGATCCTGCCGACAGCTATCAGGTTCGACTCTTGCCTAGCCCCTTTATATTCCCCTTTCATGTTCAACAAAAGATTGTTGCTGGCCTTTGAACGCACGCTTTTTTCAAGGGAAGAAGAGATACAACTAGGCATAAGGGCAAGACATGTTGTATAATAGTGCGGGTTAATTCGGACTGGCTGGGATAATTCGGGCCATTTCTATGAACCTTTAAGAAACCAAGCAAATCTACAACCACCAGATACGTAATAGAGCGACAAGGATGATTTTGATACCGCGATCACCAATTTTCTCCCTTTTCACAACCGTAAATGCTCAGGTTGGGGTGTGTCCCGAATTACCCCCGGCCAAAATTACCCCTCACTATCATATATGCATGCTGTTTCTGTTTTAGGTTCTCATACCTGCCAGTGCGTTCATGTCGCCAAACGACGCGAAGACTGGACGAAATGGGAATAGGGTTAGATTATTCAAAAAGGAGGATTTATCTGGCAACGTCGCGGACAAGAAATGGGACAGGTACAGGAGTTATTGGTGGCCCAAATTACCCCAGCCGGCATGAACTGAACTACACCCAACTACGCATTGTTGCAGCCTGTTTCTATGTACGTACTACTTACTTTGTTTTTTGCAGAGTGAAAGTAATCTGCAGTCAGCCTTTCAACAAATCCATTTCCTACGGTTTGGCGTTCCTGCGTTTGCAAGAGCCGGAGTCCAGCATCCCGCCTCGCGATCCTTCGCACGCTGCCGCGAATGCAGCGGCGGAGACCAGCGTTAAGGCGTCATCCAAGGCCGGCGGTTCGCCGTTGACGTTGGGTCGTTTTAAGCTGCGCGCGAATGACGACGATGATGAGGAGGGGAGTACTGGACAGGCGGCTTTAAAAATGTTCTCGAAACGGGGCAACGATACTACCGCAACGACGACGGTTAGAAGATGCAGGGTACTATGGGGTAAACCTGGCAACGCTCCTTTGAACTTGCTGTTGCAGCAAATGATTCACCAAATAGCTCATATTGAAAGAGGGCAGTTCAAAGAATCGATTGGTGTATCATATTTGTCTCTATCTGTCCATTGGTTGCGTAGATATGCTGCCCTGAAACTTAGGTGGCCGTATTTTCCCATGGCCGGGATTACCCCATGGTACCCTACTAAATGAAGATTGCAGTGGGATTTAAGAAAGGTTTTCTGTAGCGGTTGCATAGTACGTGGAAGGGGGGTACTTTTTGTAAATCGAGATAATATGCCTATCGGATTCCCCATCAAAAACTGCATATGTAGATGAAGTTTTAGGAAAAAATTTGTTCAGGCATCATCGAGATATTCATGGGTAAAGGTGGACAGGTCGCATTTTTGCCGTTTTTCAACGTTTTTAGCCATATTTCAGCAACCGAAGGGCTTAGAGGGCTACAATTTAGTACACACATACATCCCCTAGGGGCCCAAGTCTGGACCAATTTTGAGCCCAATCGGCCACCTGTGTGGCGAGATATAGCGTCACAAAGTGCATTTCTGTATATTTTGCACCTGTTGCAAATTTAGTTTTTTGAATACCACGGCGCGAATACATGCCCTGCACGGGGTAAAATTTTGACAGCAAGTAGAGAAGGGTTAGGCCTAAAAACTTTAGTACAACCGCAAAAAATCTCTATAATTGGAATTGGGACTACAGTCCTCTCGAATAGTGAAAAATACAGTAAAAATTTTCCCGCCTTTTTTATTTTTCAAGATAAATGAGCAATACCACTGAAATTTTTTCCTCGTAAGTAGCCTATCTTATGTAGAATTTGATGTAGATTTCAAAAATAAAATTGTTTTTCCCAAAAAATTTAACCCCTAGCATATAATTTTGCAAAAGTAGAATATATTTGTAAATTTAGGGTAAGGGTTAAATTTTTTGGGAAAAACAATTTTATTTTTGAAATCTACATCAAATTTTACATAAGATAGGCTACTTACGAGGAAAAAGTTTCAGTGGTATTGCTCATTTATCTTGAAAAATAAAAAAGGCGGGAAAATTTTTGCTGTATTTTTCACTATTCGAGAGGACTGTAGTCCCAATTCCAATTATAGAGATTTTTTGCGGTAGTACTAAAGTTTTTAGGCCTAACCCTTCTCTACTTGCTGTCAAAATTTTACCCCGTGCAGGGCATTTATTCGCGCCGTGGTATTCAAAAAACTAAATTTGCAACAGGTGCAAAATATACAGAAATGCACTTTGCGACGCTATATCTCGCCACACTGGTGGCCGATTGGGCTCAAAATTGGTCCAGACTTGGGCCCCTAGGGGATGTATGTGTGTACTAAATTGTAGCCCTCTAAGCCCTTCGGTTGCTGAAATATGGCTAAAAACGTTGAAAAACGGCAAAAATGCGACCTGCCCACCTTTACCCATGAATATCTCGATGATGCCTGAACAAATTTTTTCCTAAAACTTCATCAACATATGCAGTTTTTGATGGGGAATCCGATAGGCATATTATCTCGATTCACAAAAAGTACCCCCCTTCCGCCTATACTACAGGCTACTCTCAATCCTTACAGAAAACGTCTCTTAAAACGTATTTCGATTAGATAAACGCCGGCTGGGGGGGGGGGGGGGGGGGTAAACACCCCTTCCTTCTCTATTCGTTCGCCTTTATGTGCAGTACTGTAGTAAGATGGAGGGCAGAAAATGGGTACGGTTGAAAATGAGGGCTATGTATAATTTTGATAAGCGAGAAACGCTAGACTATAGTCTGGCCAGTAGGAGTTGGCAGTGTGACTCAAGGCGCGTTGCGTAAATAGATTTACAAATGCGGATTTCTGTCCGTGCTTTGTGTACTCCTACTTAGCAGAAGTAGTACATGTAAACTACTGTTGGACATGTGGACCGACGGCGAGCGCACGAACACCTTCAGTTGATACTGCTGCAAGAACTTGAGCATATGATTACGACTGTTGCTTCAAGAATACGGATTCACCAGTTGATTGCTTGCCCAATTCAGACACGAAGTCGTACAAATAAAATACTTTATTTCAACAACCATTCACAAGCAACACCAAAAACAAGACTGACACGTCCACAAAACATTCCGGATCCATTCCTTTCTTCTTCGGTCGACGCCATTTCAGCTCTGAAATCAAAGAGAAAAATATCATGTATTACTACGGTAACCATATTACTTACATACATACACCTCGGCTACGGTCGCTCCGCTTCTGATACATACATACGAACATAATCTTTCAGCGGAGCTGACACTCCGAGGGAACCAGGGTTTGTCATTCATACTCTTGGCATGAAGATTTTCCCGCCGTAGACACTGATGTTTATGCCACCGCCCCGGCGTCCCCTGCCGCCACGACCGCCTCGACCACCTCTACCACGGCCGCGATCGCCTCCTCTGTCACTGCCCTGGCCACGACCGCCCCAACCGCCGCCGCGTCCTCGTTTGGCGGCATATTCTCCCTCATAAGAGGTACTGGCTTCATCTTCCTGATTGGCAGCGATGGCTGCTTGCTTCCTCTTTCCAGCCCGGTTTCCACGTTTCAAAGAACGAAGAAAAGCCGGCTGCTCAGCATCCTCTCCTTCTTCCATTGCTTCGTCTTCATCCCCAGGCAACTTCTCAATCGTCTCCTGTAGTAGCGCTTGGAGATTGTTCAAAGCAGCCGGATCGGTTTTGGCCTTTTCCACTTCCTGGGATAGAGTTTGAAAGTACTCTTTCAATTCTCCGCTGTTGACTGAAAGATCTTCGAGTTCCTCACGAAGGGGCGAAACTTCTCTATTTTTATTCTCACTTCCAGCCGACATCTCACCAGTGATCAAAAGAATAGGAATGACAAACCGACTGGCTACCAGAGAGACTAATCTACCCACTGGTTTTACACGAAATATGGGCCCATAACCCAGAGGTCCGTGGATCGTAACCACGCTCTGCTACCACTTGTTGGACATGTGGACCGACGGCGAGCGCACGAAGACCTTCAGTTGATACTGCTGCAAGAACTTGAGCATATGATTACGACTGTTGCTTCAAGAATACGGATTCACCAGTTGATTGCTTGCCCAATTCAGACACGAAGTCGTACAAATAAAATACTTTATTTCAACAACCATTCACAAGCAACACCAAAAACAAGACTGACACGTCCACAAAACATTCCGGATCCATTCCTTTCTTCTTCGGTCGACGCCATTTCAGCTCTGAAATCAAAGAGAAAAATATCATGTATTACTACGGTAACCATATTACTTACATACATACACCTCGGCTACGGTCGCTCCGCTTCTGATACATACATACGAACATAATCTTTCAGCGGAGCTGACAACTACACAGTTCGACTTGAGTCCAACTGCCAACTCTCTCTGGCCAGACTATAGGTATCTATATACTAACTTATGTAACTACTACCCTAAACTTTGCATACGTACATGCATGCTGCCGTTTGGGTTCGTTGCATTTCCCGTATATCTTTTGTAGCCAGGTTTACTCGGAGGCGCCGCGGCCATCAGGGAGGCGAGCAGACAGAAGGATACCCTGTCCAGAGCCGAGCGAGCTGACCCCTCTTCTTCTTCTTCTTCTAACCCACGCAAAACGACGGCGAAAAGGAACGAGGACGCCGATTCGCCGCCCGAGAGAAAACGGGCGAAGCCTATTAGCTCGTCGACGAAAAAAGAGGAGGAGAACGGCAAGAAAGTGTCACAGCCGATGATACGAAGAAGGAAGAAGACGGTGAAATTTGAGAAATTGTTGAACGGAGTCAGTCTGGCGATTAGCGGCATAGAAAACCCGGAGAGGGCTGATTTGAGGGATAAAGGTAGGTAGTCGAGAAGGAAATTTGCCAGATGTGCCAGGGAATCGAGTCGAACCCGGGACCTCTCGCGTTCCACCAGTTGACTACAGATAGACCCGGAGCCGATTGGAAATTACCTGTGCGTGCATTAGTAGACAGGAGTATTCGTACGTGCTGTATTCGCCTTGCCCCATAAGAGGAGGTGCCGTTTTCGCCCTCCTCGCCGATTTTTGAGCTGCAGTTAGCAAACGCGCAAATAAAGCCGAAGCAATTACTTTTTGTTATTTTGGTATATTTTTTGAAAAAGTAATTACTTCGGCTTTATTTGCGCGGTTGCTAACTGCAGCTCAAAAATCGGCGAGGAGGGCGAAAACGGCACCTCCTCTTATGGGGCAAGGCGAATACGTGTATGGCGAAAGCGTCCGAGACAGTCAGGGATCGTTTGCAAATTTTAATTTAATCTAAAAATTACGTCAGATGGTTTTCAGTTAAATCCCTGGGGTACCCCCTGACCATCAGAATAGCGTCAGAATTCAGCTGTTGATGTCTTTTTTCAGCTTTGCAAATGGGCGCCGGCTATGAGCGAAACTGGGTGGACGGCATCTGTACGCATCTGATCTGCGCCTTCGCTAACACGCCGAAATACCACCAGGTGAAGAAGAGCAAGGGTCGAATCGTGAAGAAGGATTGGATCAACGATTGTCATGACCAGAAGAGGAAATTGTCGTGGCGCAGGTACGTAATATACAACTGTAGGTTCGTATCTGCAGCTTGTATGCACGACATATGCATTCTTGGTACAGTCATTATTCCAGGCAATCTATTCGCTACTTGCGCCAAGATTTATGAACGGTCGCGAGCAGCGTACTGAAAAACAGAGGGCAGCTCGCGACCATCTATTATTCTTTAGCGCAAGTAGCGAATACGGTCATGTATGAATGCGCGGTGCATACGCGAGTAAGCAAGCATGGTTTGCATGGTGGAATTATTGCAGGTACGCACTGGATAGAGGAGATAGAGATTTAACGGATTCAGATTCAGAGGAGCTCGAAGCCAACTCTGACAATAATGACGACGAACCGGACGACAATAAGCCAGGCACGTCGAAGGATTCCCGAAAACAGGCAGGACGTAGTCAGGTATGAATATAATATGTATTAACACGGGGTAATTCGGGCCACCCCCAACCTTTTTTCTTGGTTGAGAAGAAAGGAGAAAATTGGTAATCGTGGTTTCAAAAATCGTTCTTGTGCGTTTTCTGCTGTGTGGTGGTTGTACGTTGCTGGGATTCCCCTGGCCCATCCTAATTGAGAGAGTTGGCCCGAATTACGGCGCACTATCATGGCGTACTCTTCCTTCATTATTAATTCTTGATTTTTTTCCTCTGTAAATTGCAAACACATTATTACTGTATGTGTAGGGTTACACATCAAGATATGAGTTTGTTTTTTAATAGGAAAAGAAAAGGGACTCGTCATGGTCACCTCCCCCATTGGCTCAATTGCTGGAGAAAACTGAGGACAATGAGGACAAGAATGCATCATCAGCTAAAAGCGAACAAACAGCCAAACCTGCCTCATCAGCTACTACCAAAACAACAGAGAGAACCGTGTATGATTTGACAACGGACGAAGATTCTTCTTCAAGCAACGGCAGTAGTACCAAAGAAAAAATGGCTTCTAATAAAGATCCAATTACTAGGGTACTGTGGGCTAAAGCCGGACATGGAATAAACCCGGCCACTTAAGCTCCTTTGAACTTGCTGTTTCAGCAAACGATGAACCAAATTGCTCATTTGAAAGAGGAGAGTTCCAGGACTCGATTGATATCATTTTTGTCTCACTCGGTCTGTTGGTTGCTGAGATTTGCAGCCCTGAAACTTAGGTGGCCGGATTTTCCCACGGCCGGGTTTACCCCATAGTACCCTAAATCTTCAAGCAGTGCTGCAGAAGTGCAACTGGATTCGCAAGGCCTGCCGCTGATTCCTGACTTTTTCCACGATTTCGTTTTCTTTTTATTCGGCGATTTCGGACGCGATGAGCGCAAGGAATTGAAGCGGTTAATCTGCGCTTTTGACGGCAAATGCGTAGACTACAATAGGCCGGAAGTGACGCACATTCTGTCCAATCAGCCGTGGGATACACAGTTTGATGAGGCGCTGACGGAAAATGGCGCACTGAAATTTGTGAAACCCGCCTGGGTGATGGAATGCGGAAGATTGAAGAAATTGGTTGATATCAAGCAATACGAAATCAAGAAAGTGATCGATATTGATTGACTGACGAAGGCTAGCTGCCTTGATAATGAGATGTAGGTACAGTACAGAATATTGTTACGTACAGCATGATATTGTAAGTCAGAAATATTGTACTTTTTTCCCCAGGCCAATAAGCACCGAAGGTGTGACAGTCGTTTTCTAGGTTGTAAGTTTGTATTGTCGACGCTGAAGTAAAATGCACCTGTGTCGAGCTTTTTGTGACATTTTTTCAGGAGTGGTGTACATAAAAAAGCTACGGTATAATAGGTTCACGTACGTATACATAAAAGGGACAAACAATAGAATACTACCGTTTGCAACAATTCAAGAAACCATACATAACCAACCTTTCCGCAGTGTCGTAAATCCAAATCAGACAGAGAAAACACATGTACGGCATATTGTGATATTTGTACCTAGAAATTACTCAGAATTCGATCCGGACGAGCTGCTGCTTCCTTTTCTCTTTCTGTCTTTCTTTCGCTTCTTTTTCTCCCGCTTCTTCTTCGGAGAGGAAGTATCGTCTTCGCTTTCAGAAGACTTTCGCCGTTTCTTCTTTTTCCTGCACAGAACAACGAAGGTATGAATTGCTGCGCCAACCTACTATAGTCTGGCCAGCAAGAGTTGTTGGCCATGGCATTCAAGGCGCGTTGCGTAAAATAGATTCACAAATGCGGATTTCTGTCCAGGCTTCGTGTACTCCCATTTTGCAGAAGTACATGCAAACAAAACTACGCAGGACGACTTGAGTTCCATAGCCAACTCTTTCTGGCCAGACTATAATTGATAAGCGTTCGTATAAGAGTCCGTCAAACGAGAGTTGTCGTTGCTTCCTTGCTCGTGCTGCGCAATTTTCGTGTACGCTAACAGAATCGCAATTCCGTGAATAAATATTACTCACGAACAAAGAACCAAAGACCACCCTCCCTCGCTGGATGGACGCGTATGGCCCATTCACACTTGAGAAATGCGTTGGTCCTACGCTCGGCGTGTCCATGGCTCGACATACGCAAATGAATGGGCAGCCATGGACGCGCCGAGCGTACGCCGAGTGCATTTCCTTCCATGTGAATGAACCTTAGGCTTCGTGCCTATAACCTTGTGAGATAACAATGCTTGTAGTCAGTCGCCGAGTATAAATACATGAACGATTAGACGCCGCTTAGTAATACATGAAGCTAAAAGTATGTAGACAGCAGCTTACTTTTCCACGCTCTTGCTCCTTGATCGTTTCTTCTTCTTCCTTTCCCTGCAAGCATACAAACATCTCTTCCCAACTCCAACATCCTACCACAATACGAACGAACTGTGCATAGTACTACGTATGTACGTACGTATAATAGCCTCGAGATAATGGTAGACGGAGGAGAGGCGTTTATTTTCTCTGGTCACTCCTTGGGCTGGGCTTTCCAGTTATCTTGTCATCGCCCTTCCTGCCTGTTGTGTGCAATGAGTTGTGCACCCTGCCCAGCCCTGCCCGCGGTGTTTTACTCATCCCGGTCCTTCCTTCTTGCACACTACTTAATTGCCTTTGGTCTCTTTTTGTTTGGGCAGCGCGCCTCTCCTCCCTCCCTCCCTATCCGTCCACTACTAACGTATTTTATACGGACGCTCAACCAGAGATGACCAACGCATTATCGATCCGCCCACCGGTCTACTATTGTCCCGCAGCAATATTACATACATGCACGGTGTACCTTACCTGCCCTCCTCGTCACTCTCGCAGGCTTCCTCCGCGTCCGACCTCGGCGACTTCCTCTGTCGTCCGGCCTTGGCCCACTTCTCGCTGACCTTGGACAGGATATCGGCGGCAGCCTCCTCCTCCTCCACAGGCTCCGCCTTCATCGCCCACTGCTCCTCTTCCTCTCCACCCCCTCCTTCGTTTCTGCCGGCGCTCGCTTCCTCGTTGCCGTTTTCGTTGTCGTCCTGACGGTGCAGCTTCTGCTTCAGAGCCGCCTCCAGGATGTCGTCAATCTGAACAGATACAGTTCCTTTATGATCATAAGAATTCTACGCCTTGGGTTGCTGAGATATACTCGGTGTTTGGGTTTACCCCACAGTACCCTACATACCTCTCTGTCCTCGTCCTTCCTTTCCTCCGGCGTCTGCGGTCTTTCGTCTTTCACCCTCTTGCTTCCGCTGCTTCCTCTCTCCTTATCTCCTCTGCTTCTTCTCTCCCTGTCCTTATCCCTGTCTCTCTCCTTGCTGCGATTGCGGCGACTGCTGTCTCGACCTTCCCGCTTCTTCTCCGACTTGTTGCTGTCCCTGTCCCTGTCCTTATTACTGCGTCGCTCCTCGCGCTTCCGAATGGGGGATCGGGACCGGGAACGGGGAGGCGGCGGACGGCGTCGGCGCTCCCTGAAAAACATATCAGAGGTAAAAGCTGGATCATTCGTTCAGGTTTAGTATACAGGTAAGGCTGGCCGTGAGTGAAACATCATTCTCACGAGTTTAGGTATGTACTTCTCGTAGCTCGTCTCGTAGTATGAACATACCTACTCATACGTCAAACTTTGCTACAAAAGTACTGGGGATCAACAAAAATCCCACTGGAGATGGTAGGTGATGGATTTTCGGAAACATTTTTGCGCCAGATAGTCCCTACACGGCTCATTCCGAATGCCTACTTTGTTTGACTCCACTTAGCCTACTATTTATTTTTTTGCTAAGTACACTACGTATTATCGTGCTTCTTTGGAAATACACTGTAGGAACATTTTTCACGGTCCGGGGGTATTTCTCCGTACATGTTGAAGCTTCCGCGTCACTTTCCAGGCCGCCGTTCCATTGAGAATCTCCTGGAAAAAGAGATATTTCGGTTAGTAGGCCAGGTTTGCCCCTCACGTGCCAGCCGCTTTTCCTACACAATCTTACCAGCGATCGACGCCTCTTATTTCGTAGAATTCCATTCTGGCCATGCCCCTTCGATATTTCGACATAAATATATTGAATTCGTCGATGAGAAAATTGCGAGTTCCTTTTCTTTTTCGTTTCTTTTTTCGCGGCTCGCGCGGCGAACGGAGCACGTACTCCGAGAGCGCGCGCTCCGCTTCGCTGCGCTCTAGGAGTACGTGCTCCGTTCGCCGCGCGAGCCGCGAAAAAAGAAACGAAAAAGAAAAGGAACTCGCAATTTTCTCATCGACGAATTCAATATATATTTATGTCGAAATATCGAAGGGGCATGGCCAGAATGGAATTCTACGAAATAAGAGGCGTCGATCGCTGGTAAGATTGTGTAGGAAAAGCGGCTGGCACGTGAGGGGCAAACCTGGCCTACTAACCGAAATATCTCTTTTTCCAGGAGATTCTCAATGGAACGGCGGCCTGGAAAGTGACGCGGAAGCTTCAACATGTACGGAGAAATACCCCCGGACCGTGAAAAATGTTCCTACAGTGTATTTCCAAAGAAGCACGATAATACGTAGTGTACTTAGCAAAAAAATAAATAGTATTCGTCGCACATCGTCGAACTTTGCTGCAAATCCAATATAACAGAAGACGCGCTGGGCGTATGCATGGCTCGACACACGCAAAGGCATAGCAAGCCGCGAGTGAATGAGTGAATGCGCCGGGCGTACGCCGAGCGCACTTCCATCCACTATGCACGAGCCATCAATCCGCATATGCATGCACATTAGAATATGTAATTCGTACAAATCTACCTGCTCCTATCCCTCTCTCTTCTTTCTCTGGAGCGTGAGCGACCACCTCGCCAACCGCCCCGATCTCTGGATCTGGAGCGACTGCGTCGACCTCCAAAGCGACCGCCACCGAACCGCCCTCCTCCTCTGTCGCGCCATCTAGGGGGAGGAGACCTACAACAGCACATGTACCGTATTTACCGGTGCATAACCCCCCCCCCCCCCCCCCAATGCCTGCTTGGGGGTGTATTGTACTAGAATAACCGTGTTTTGACCTCAATTATCCCCTAAAACACGTGCTTTTGACCTAAAAAATATGCCTCTACGCACCTCTCAAAACATAAAAAATGCCCAATGCATAACCCCCCCCCCCCCCCCTATGCATAACCCCATATGGGACCTCTCAATTTTTGCATACCCCCATGGGGCTATGCACAGGTAAATACGGTAACAGTTTTGATAGCGCGGAGTAATTCAGGCCGCCCCAACCAATTTCCAGTTGGAACGGGAGGAATTTCGTGACTGTGGATATCATTTTGGATTTCTGCGCCTTCAGGACGAGAGCCTGCCCATACATTATTTATAAGGTACCGTGGGGTAAACCCGACCATCTAAGCTCCTTCGAACTAGCTCATGATAGATGAGAGTTGAAAGCATCGACTGAAATAGCAATTTCTCTCAATCGGTCCATTGGTCGCTGAAACATGCAGCCCTGAAATGTAGGTGGCCTGATTTTCCCACGGCCAGGTTTACCGATTTTTGGGTGTATAGCCCCATGGGGCTATACAAAAATCGAGAGGTCTGATGGGGGGTTATACACTGGGGGGGGGGGGATATCCCCTGGGGGGGGGGGGGGGGGGGATATACATGGGACAATATTTATGTTTTTGAGAGGTGTATAGAGGCATGTTTTTGAGGTCAAATGTACGCGTTTTAGGGCATAATCGCGGTTAAAACAGGGTTATTCTAGTACAAGGCATGCTCAGCTAAGCTTATAGGCAAGGTAGCATGGTGTAGGAGTAGCTATAGCTAGGCTATGACCAGCTTACATAGGTAGGCTAGGTACCTTCCAGTACATGGGGGGTTATACACCAGGGGTGGATATACATAGGACAAAATTTATGTTTTGCCAATGGGGGGTTATACACTGGGGGGGGGGGGGGATATAATCAGGGGGGATATACACCCAAAAATACGGTACTCTATGGTACCCTTACATTACATACACGATACCTAGATCTTCTCCTGTTGTAGACCGGCGATTTGCTCCGACTGCGACTGAAGCGTTCCCTGCCCAGACCCTTGTAATAGAAGGGCGAGCGTTCCCGGGAAGGCGGCCGTCCTCGCATCGACTCCACTTTCATGCGGAACTCCAGCGCCTGTGTCGTCACGCTGGCAGGCATGTTCAGGCCGGAGGTCTGCTCCCGCTTCAGAGCTTCCTGTATCTCCCGTCTGGCCATGTCCTGCGTCTTGGCCATCGGTTTGATGATGGCAACTTTGGAATGCTGAATGCTGCAAAGTACGAAACATGGCGCGTTCACCAGACGTCCTGTGGCGTCCGTTTGTCAAATCCGTAAAACGTAGCTAGGAGTACATGGCACACCGCAAACAACCGTGTACTCCTAGACACGTTTTACGGATTTGACGGACGGACGTGACGGACGCCTGGTGAACGCGCCAACAGAAGTGCAGGCTACTATTGTGACGTGCCGCGTTCCGTATTACTATATGGCGATAGCTGGGGCCCGAAAAGGGGTGAGGGGAGAGAAGTAGGACCGAACGGGAATCGAACCCGTTACTACCTTGGTCAAAACTGTGGACTTTTAGGCACACGACCACGTGCCGGTCCAAGGACAGATGGATATAAACTCGCTTTACATCCAGAACTAGTTTACACGTACACTACTGGCCTCGGACCCTTAACACAGATGCAAAAAAGTGCAGGACAAGGAGCGGAGCTGGCAGCCGAGAACTCTACGCGTACTTATACGACAGAAGAATCACACGGCGTGGTAAGCCAACTCCTGCGGACCGCACTTTGAAGAATGAAGCGATCGGTATCCAATCCATCAACACCCTTTGAAGTTTGACAACACATCGGGTATTTCGGTAGAGAGGGTAAACTCCTCAGTTCGCCCAGACGCGCACCGTACGTACACAAGGAGGTGCAGAGGACGCGTGCCTGATTGATTGATTGAATACTACTGCACCCTACGAGCCAAAGCACTATAAGCTCGCCGTAATCTACTCGAAACGTACCGTATAAATACATCACCTACTGTATACAGGCCGTCTGCTATAAGGTAGCGATTGCCCCGATTCGGTTTTAACCCTTCCCATACTCTCACGTCAACCCTCCTCCATATAAAAATAACCTCACCACGTTTTTCCTTTCGCTCCCGCAATTTTGCCAACTTCCATACGCTCTGTTTAGAAATCACAATTCTATTTTACGCCGGACCAAACCGAAAATCCCCATATATTTATCGTCAACAAACCGACAACAACAGTTGGACTTATTGACAACAATGACGCCTTGGTGCAGTATGTGTTAAACACAGAGTGCACTGCAGAGAGACATGTACAGTATGCACACTGGTACAGTAGAAACAGCAGGCAACCGAATTTGCTTTGCCTTACCTCAGTCTGTTGCCCTTGAATTCCACTCCATTATTCTGTAGCGCAGTAGGGACGGAGCTCTGCTTGGAGAATTCTACATAAGCAAAACGCGTTTCGAGCTTTTCACTGCCCGCCATACGCAGATACATCACCTGGAATCATCAACACAGTGTCAATAACCACACTTCCAACAATATGTAGTAATTAACACATACCCCGACCTGGCGTCATTTTTGGCAACAACTCGTTCACTTCACTTGTTGTCCGCTTTGTTGTTTGTTGCCCGTTTTTGTATGGGTGTTGTCGGTTTTGTTGTTCGTTTGTGGAGGGTGTTGTTGGTTTGTTGATGAACGGACAACAAAACCGACAACACCCATACAAAAACGAACAATAAAACGGACAACAAAACCGAGAACAAATGAACGAGTTGTTGCCAACAATGACGCCAAGTCGGGGTATGTGTTAAACCGACGGTATAGGTAAGGTGGGGTAAACCCGGCCACCTACGCTCCTTTAACTTGCTGTTTCAGCACATAATGATCCAAATAGTTCATTTGAAAGAGGAGAGTTCGAGGAATCGATTGAGATATAATATTTGTCTCAATCGGTCCGTTGGTTGTTGAGATGCTATGCAGCCCTGAAACTTAGGTGGCCGGATTTGCCCCATGGCCGGGTTTACCCCACAGTCACAGGACCCTACATACTACATAGCTCTAAAGAATACGAAGTTCACTGTACATGTAGTACCGCACTACAGAAACACCACCTACGTACGACACACACGACGGTACATAGAATGATATCATATTGATTTTAGCCTAAATCAAGTACGTAGACACCAGTGCTGTGCACCTACAAAAAGTGCGCACTGTACATACCTCTCCAATGAGGTCGTTGAAAAATTGCATGGTATCCTTAGGCTCGATTTCTTTCGGAATATTTCCCACGTAGATGGTGCGTCGGATTTCTTCGATCTTTGTCGCCTCTGTATTCGCAGGTAGT
The DNA here is from genome assembly GCA_030247985.1 of Epsilonema sp. ZAB3_2. Taxonomy (NCBI): domain Eukaryota; kingdom Metazoa; phylum Nematoda; class Chromadorea; order Desmodorida; family Epsilonematidae; genus Epsilonema; species Epsilonema sp. ZAB3_2. Next base: position 32,148 of record JASAMW010005098.1, read on the forward strand.
GGCGGGTAAGCAGGCAAACCTGAACATCAAAATAAAGATGCAGCTTTCCCCAACATAACCTATCTTCTACATTTCTATTTCAACTATTATCCATCGCTTGGAAGTAAGTAAGGGATGCTCAAAATATTGCACGAAAAAATGCTGTTATTATTCCATGTAAAATTCGTATTTTCTAGAACTTGAGACACCCTTGAGACACACATACCGCGAAAAGCCGTCATTGTTGTCAGCAAGTCGCTCAGCTGTTGTCGGTTTGTTGACGACGAAGGTATGGGTGTTTTCGGTTTGTTTGTTTGTTGACAAATATTATTCGTCAACAAACGGACAACAGCTGAGCGACTTGTGTTGACAACAATGACGCCAGGTCGCGGTACGTGTTAAGAGATTCGTATGTACGTGCAGTACCTTACACTTATTACACACGTCAATACGACAACACGTGAACCTTACCCAAAGCTGCCAAAGTCGGATCAATGGTAACCACCACCTGCTGCGTGCCTATGGTCTGTAGCTGGTTGATCACGTTGGGTGGAAGTTGTCGCTGCCCCGGCCAAGATGGACCGCCAGTTTTCAAAGCAATCTCCTCATCTGGGATTTTGCCTGGAAAAAACAAGAAGGTAGGGTAGCGTGGGGCAAAACCGTCCACCCTCCTAGCCAAGGTAGGTTGTTATTTATGTATGGCTAGGAACGAAGAAACAGAGGCAAAAGTAACCCGAAATGAAGTTTCGAAAGCCATGGTTTTTGAATGTAAAACCGCCACAATAGGGTGGACGGATTTGCCCCACACTACCCTACACCGTGCGTTATCTTTTGAGTTGGCTGTGTATGGATAATAAACAACAATGTAAACCGGGCACTACCTTCCGTAACAGGCACGCAGATCATGGCTCGATCGATAAACACGGTGTTCGTGACGTGTTGAGCTACGGCAACTGAAGCTGGGTCTTCGAATAAGATGTACGCCAGTTTCTGAGTCATTGACGAAAACATGGGATTGGTTTCCTTCGGGTAAACCTGCAAAAAACCACATTTCATTCAATTTGCAACTTACAAAGGCCCCACCCGACGTATGTACGATAATTTATCATAGTAAATCTCAAGTGGGGCCTTTGTTAGGCCTACCGAAAGTCAAAACTGATCTACAAACGTTTTTTTAGGCCTACCTGAATTTCCTCCACCTTTCCAATCTGGCTGAACATTTGGTAGAGCTGTTCCCGAGAAGCGATTGGGGAAATATTGGAAACTTCGATAACTTTCGTTCCACAGGTTGCTGGTTTTGAACTGCCGCCGCCTCCGCCCGATTCTGACGAATGAGAAGGACTGGGAGGCCTCCTCGGCGCCTTTACGATCGCCATTACGCTCGATTTTGGATCCTCAGAATTGATTTCAGCTTTCCGTGAACAGACAAAGACAAGAAAATCGTCCTTTTCTTTTTTTCTTCGAAATCGATTTTCCTCTTCGGGCGTACGTTTTCTTTTCTTGGTTTTGTAGTTTATACAAAATAGTAAAGCGATGAACAAATATCGCGGACATTCATGGATTTACAACAAATACGAAATCTTACAGCGCGAGCAGTAAATCCACACCGGTCCCATCCCTCGTGGCCGCACGAGGGACAGCAGGCTCTCGAAGCGAAAAAATAATTACGGTAGCCTACGTACGTGGTAAAAACGAAGACGACGAAGCGCGCAGCGAGCAGAAGGAAGAAAAGAAGAAGCGCGCGCGTCGTGGTCTTCGTTTTTACCACGTACGTAGGCTACCGTAATGCCTTTGCGATTCTTTTCCCCCCCCCCCGAGCCCAAATAAATTTATTGCCACTTTTATGATGCCCATTTGAACGGTCTAATTTCTTTTACTTCATCACGTAGGAAAGTAGCCTATTTCGTGTCTTATCGAAAAATTTACGGTGAAAAGTATCATCCTATCATTACAGTAACACGTTCTACACTGTAGACTAAAGTCGTGTAATTTCCAGTATCGGTACATCTGCTTTCTCGCTATTAATCGCAGCTGTTCCGTCTCTTTCCTCCCCAATCTTTTTCTCCTTTGGTCCCACAAGTTTCAGATGACTCTGAGTACTGCGTCTGCGCTGATCTGATCGCTTTTTCAACAGGGCCGCACGTCGGATGGACTGAAAGGGCTCGTCGAAATATTCTACGCCGCCTCCGATCACCACATTCCCCGCTTGAAAGTTCCCTTCTGAATGGGAATTTCGCGGCCCGGACAAGTTGCGAATGCAGCTGTCCACCTCTGCCAAATCTGCAGTCGCCACATCCGCCAATATCTGTATCATCAAGCACGCGATAGAGCACCTCAAAGCAAACCGGTACGAACGCCTGAACTACTGTGGAGTGTGAAAAAAAGCACGGGGGATGGTTATACTCTCTCCGATATGGCCTGGCCGGGTCGAGCCAGGCCATATCGGAGAGAGTTAACAGTTAACCAGCTCCAAATTTTCCGTGCTGCTACACCCACGGCTGGGCCAATGACAGTCCCTGATCCACCTGGCGGACCGCCGTGTTTTCTTTCATACATGTATGGCCAAACATTGGCCATAGTGGTTCATACGTGTACTGTAGGCATCTAAGACGCAGTGGCCCAGCGGATTTTGGAGCGGGTTAACTGGTTGCTTCTGTACATAGTACATTATACCTTTAACGCCAACTGTTCATAGGCGTCAGGATTGATTTTCAACGACATCATCGCTTTCTCCAGCTTGATGGCAAAGTTTTCCGAGCGCACTTGATGTTCCACCCAGTCGGCGCCTAGGATTTCATCTTCCGGTCTCATTCTAATGCCGATTATGCATTTGATCAGTGTAAATTGGAGAAAAGTTCCGCCGAGACTCCAAAGTGAGATCAAACAGACGCCCGCAGCCTGAACGGCAAGGAAACGCCAATTGCCGCCCTCTTTCAGCACGCCGGCATTGTCCAATAAATTCTGCGATCGTTCAGCGAATAGACCCACCGCCAAAACTCCCCAGATTCCGGCGAAAAAATGGATGGACACAGCGCCCACTGGGTCGTCAACTTTGGCCCATTTTAATAGGTAGCCTGTCGCGATGGCCAGTATGCCACCAACGAAGCCGATTAACAAACTTTCACCAGTACCAACCACCGAACAGCCCGCGGTGATGGCTACCAACCCGCCCAAAATTGCATTGGTCTGAAAAGCGATGTCGAAACACCTGGAAAAAACAAGGGTAAAATGAGATGCAAATTCAATTATAAAAAGGGGTGAAAGACTCGGAGAGCCTTCGGAGGAAAAGAAGAAATAATGCCGTATTGTACAAGTTCGATCGATAAACGAGGAGAGTGAGAAAGATTCCTGCTATGCTTCCGCCTATGGAACCGTTTATGGTGGTCACGGCTGACTTGCTGGCAATTTGCCACAGGTCGCCTTTGACGCCGAATGTGGAACCAGAGTTAAAGGCCAACCATGCCCACCAGAGCATCAAGGTACCGAAAAAACACAACAAACATTCCATTCCATTCCAACAACTGTAGTTTTTAGCCTAAATTTTGTTCAAAAATCACTATTCTAACCTGTAAGCGCGGTCACTGGTGAACTCATGCAATAACCGCCGTCAGGATCCGTTTTCAACGACCCGCCACTTCGTTTCTTCACATTGCCATCATTCTTAATCGTGCCGTCTTGCTGCGGCGGGTTCAGTTTTTGAAATCGGCCCAATCGGGGCCCGAGCATGATTGCAGCCATTAGCGCGCTGGCCCCGCCCACCACATGCACCACACCAGAGCCGGCGAAGTCGAAGTAGCCCCAGGCGCGCAGGAAACCCGTCTCGTTCCACGCCCAACTCGCCGGGAAACAGTAGACGAAAGGTGTTTTAAGTTACTGGGCGCTGGACGCGGAGGGGTTAACCACTGGGCGCTGGGCGTTGGGCGGTGAACAGTAGCATCTTCGGTATTTTGCGCAAGCGCATGGGCGGAATTAGGCTTAGGCTTAGGCTGAGGCGAGGCCTACCCCTCTGCATCCAACACCTTAGCCTAAGCCTTAGCCTAAGCCTATGCCTAAGCCTAAGCCTAAGCCTAAGCCTAAGCCTAAGCCTAAGTCCGTCCATGCGTTTGCGCAAAATACATGCTAAGTACTGTTCACCGCCAAGCGCCCAACGCCCAGCGCCCAGTGGTTAAAACCCCTCCGCACCGAGCGCTCAGCGCCCAGCGCCCAGTAACTTGAAACACCTGTAGACGAAGGTGTTGAGGCTGGAGAAGACGATGTAGGCGGAAAGTTTCATGCGTTCCGCGATCGCTCCCGACACGATCGTGGTAGCCGCGGTGGCGAAACTCAGCTGGAAAATGTACTTGGCGAACTGGGTCCCTGGATTTCTACCCTGCTCAGGCGCAGTATTGATGGTGGTGGTGGCGATCGCAGCCGCTCGCTCCGGATTGAAGAAAAAGTCGCCAGTTCCGCAGAAAGAGTTGGAGGGACGACCGAAACTTAACCCGTAGCCGAACATCCAATAGGTGACGCCGCCTGAAAGAACAGGGTAGGGTAGTATGGGGAAAGTCGGACAGTGGGGAGTGGGGTGCTATCGAAATCGCGACAAGCTTTCCCGTCATTTTGTTTACAGTTAGTGCTTACCTACTACGTAGCTGTAAGGCATAGCAACTATTATAGTACATACATACGGTGCACGTAATGCTGTACACTGTTGGTAAAAGATAGCAACGCAATCCAGTCCAGTCCATAACTCGATCCAGCTGCAATGGTAGCAAACAGCTCGGCCCTTGTCCGACTTTACCCCAATGTCCGAATGAATAACCGCATTATTCCGTAGAGGCGGCAAAAGTGTATAGAGATTAGAGAAGTCCTAACGGTTATCGCAATTTACTTACGTAACACTATTTTACACCATGATGTCCTCACCTGCAGTGATGTCCATGACATTCTTGAACATGATATTCGCGATATTTTTCGACGACACAACGCCCGCTTCTAGCATGCCGAAGCCAGTTTGCATGGCGAGAATACGAAAAGTGCTGCCGAGAATCCACGCGGCGTCAGACGGATGCAAATATTGCGCCGAAGTCAAGCTAAGACTGTCATTAGCCATCGTTGTGTCTGCAGAGGTATTCATGCCCAGTTCACCGTCAGGCACTTTCCAGCTAAAACTAGGCATTTTCGCACGTAGAGAAGCTAATCGCTAATGTGTGGGATAAACCAGGGAATTGCATCACGAAAATTAACGTCCTAAGGGGTTTAGATGGAGATGGAGCTGAGGTGGAAGTGAAAGAATGGAAGACATTTTCACTACCGCTCTCAAAGATGAACCAACATTTTTACGGTTTGTAGTACTACCTACATCATACCCAACAAAAGGCGCGGGGTTGCATTACATACCGTACAATGCAGATACATAGCTGCCCAGCATAGGAAAAAAACCGCGCTTTTTCTGCTGTTTCTTGCCGTAAAGCGGAAGCCAATATAACCGGAAATGATTACTGCAAAAACGTTGATTGGATTTGGGTCTCAGAAGCTGTTTGTCTATGGTTTGCGGTAATTGCAAAAAGCCGCGCACCGGCCCGTTCCACCTTTTAAAGGGGCCCAGACATAAATACCCTTGTCTTTTTGTATTTGAAAAAGTACCCCAAAAATGCGAGCCTGGGCCCCAAATACATCTAACAACACAATAACAGCACGATTATATCATAAAAATAGTGAAAACTACGGTATGATGCTTCACTATGGAAATCAAAAACCAGGTACATTTTCAAATTCCCGCCTTTTTCAAATACAGCCAATGTGCATGTGAAATCAGCCATCAGAATAAGTACGTATGTAGGGAATAGCCCCGAAAAGGTTATGCTGATGGCTGATGCCGCACGCTGCACGACATTGGCTGTGTTTGAAAAAGGCGGGAATTTGAAAATGTACCTGGTTTTTGATTTCCATAGTGAAGCATCATACCGTAGTTTTCACTATTTTTATGATATAATCGTGCTGTTATTTTGTTGTTAGACGTATTTGGGGCCCAGACTCGCATTTTTGGGGTACTTTTTCATATACGAAAAGACAAGGGTATTTATGTCTGGGCCCCTTTAACTTTGTTTATTAGTGTTTTAGTGCACTCGACTCGACTATACATACAATATACGCGTTTGAAAAAAAGTTTGGTATTAGCTGAAAACATTCCCGGAGCTATAGTGAAAGTACCGTGCGTGCATAATATTGCTCGCGTACTACGTAGAGGTGCCTGAACCCTGAAGCCCCAGTGCCAAGCCAGAACAGAGTGATTAGCTAATAAACTGCGTCATGAATTTTCTTCGATAATTGCCACCCATCGGTATATTTTAGTTTTAGCAATCTCGGAAATTCACAGTGGGGTGCCTCGTGCAAAAAAATGGGAAGAAGGAAATTGTCCAAAAGCACTTTTGAGCTTCTTCTTCTTCTTCTTCTTCAGAAGTAGGTACTGTAGGTACAATGAAGTCAAGTCAAGGAAGTCCAGGAGGAACATTAGGAAAAGATGAACGAAGCGTCTTGACGTGGAGCGACAAAATGCACTGTAAAGCTGTAAAGCTTCGTGTATAACCCCCGGGGGATAAAAAAGTCAGTCGCCCATTTGAGGGGGTTATGCACGAGACCAACCAAAACTGTGCCAAATCAAACACCAATTGACCAATATGCTTATTTTGCTTTGTTTGTACTGTATGTATGTACGTTTCACGCGTTTTCAAAGATTTTGGTTAGAGAAGGGATAAAAATCTTTAGTCACCAAATAGGGAGTTATACACGAGGAGGTTATATTCGAAGAGGTAATATATACTACGAAGCTTACAGTAGCTGGTAGCTGCATTACAATAGGTACACACCGGTAGTTACATATTTTTCACAATTTCGCACGTGTATGTACATATGTGTAACACCTAACCTAAGTCAATGAACATTGTTCTTCAGCCACGTGTAGATTTTAGGCACATTCTTCATTGTCCATTGAATGTTGGCTTTGATATTGGCGACGGCTTGTTGCCTCGGTCTGGTCCCGGCGCCCGCGTTTGGATACTTCGCGTAAAACTGCATAACCTTAAAATGCACAAACCATTTTTCGAAATTAGGGTCTTTAAAGCTACAGTAATCTACAAAAACAAATGCCAATAAATATTTCATATTACGTCATTCAGCTGCGCTTGAGTATTGAAACTCGAGGTGACCGAACTGATGAATCGTCCAAAATATCGTCCATTCAATGTGAATCTCTGGACCAGGTAATTCCAGTTGGCTTTGTACCAATTCCAGACCAGCTGCGTCCCAACTGGATTGGCGGATATGTACCGGAGAACGGTGAAATAATCTTGATCTCTCACCAAGCTCTGGTTCTTGGCCATCATCAAGTAGCTGCAATTTTGTTGAGGCTTTATTCATATATTACGTAACGCTAAAATGCAATCGCTGACACCCCCCCTCCCCCTATGTAACGTTTTCGTAACGCTAGAGCCACACCCCCCCCCCCCCACCAAAACGTAACGTAACGTTTGGATCAATAATGATGTACTGTACTGTTCATTATGTTGTATTTACATCTACGTAGTAGGCTATGTATGCATTACAGAATGCAATAGTACATGACATGCTTTTAGTATTACTGCTAATTACTGCTAGTTTTGATATCAATTAAGCCTACCATATGCCTTGAAAGCAAAACTCGTGCTCCACCATGGGTACTGGGCATCAATAGTGCTAGTGCACCAAAAATTCGGCGTTACGTAACGTTTGCTGCGCCACCCCCCCCTACCCCCGAAAAGTAACGCAACCGTAACGCTGGGCCAAACCCCCCCTCCCCCCTAGGTCGGCGTTACGTAATTTATGAACAAAGCCTGACAGCAACAAAATATAATAAAAAAGTTCCATACCTACTTCAAACAAAAAGTTGGGGCAGAAATTATTGAAGTTTACCCGCTCAGAAGAGTCTGATTTTTGGTTTGGGCCAGAGCGTATTGCAAATCTCTTCGATTCTGAGGCCCAGCACTGAGGTACCGCTGCCACACTGTCATCCAGGTAGTGGGTGATGCGCCTTGCATACCGTACTTGTATACGGAACGACGAAAGTTAGGAGACAACCTTTAAATCCCACCAAATGTTTTCAGTTTCTCTTAGTAAGCGTGGTTTTGAATGTCCTTGCTGCTTGCTTGGCTTACATGGTATTAGAATTTGCGATCCACTGATTGAACAGCTTTGTGCAATTTCCGATGCAATTGGTGTCGCCGTGTCGACAAGCAACGGAAATCAACCAACTTCTCGTAATTCTGCAAAATAAGGGATCGAGGTCAAGAAATATTCAAACTAAAGCAAACAAATAGATAATTATTCCACATTTATTTTTGTGAAAATGTCTGGCACATTTTACAGTTGATTATTGCTGTTTCCATTCTCGTTCCAACCCAGCATTTGCAGCACTGGACTGCTAAATGAGCGCACATATTTCTGCAAAAACAAACGCGATAAACAAAATCATCGTAGCCCATTACACTGTACGTAGTTACAATACTAAATTACCTACAAAAGCGATAGGCGATAGGCGCCACACATTTTTACCGATAATAGCATGTACGCGGACTGATTGCTCAAACTGAGCATGGTGTCGATGTACTGCAGGTTTCCAGTAGCAGAATCCCATGGTATCCAGCTGTTTTCCTTGCTCAGATAACCCAAAAGCTGCAACGGGGTGGAAAAGGGCAACAGATCAGCACTGGCCAGGTGAAAACTGTCATCGATTAGTTGCGCCCGATCTCCAGGAGAAAATACCTGCAGAAAAGTGTTGAAACATTAGACCATATTCCGGCACTTGAAATTGAACAGGATAAGACATGAGCGACTATGTTGAAAAGATATACCGTAAGATTTTGATTGAGTTGAACAATGAGCTGTTTCCAATTCGCGGCGTCATAATTCACGCGGAAATAGCCTTTTTCACGCCAATTTAGTTTGATCCAGTTGCCCACAGGTGAAGAAGGCTTCAAAAAGCCTGAAAAATAATCGACACTGGGGAAAAGGATCAGGCAATGGCCGCCCTGTAAAGAAAGCATTGCCTAAGTTGGAAAGATCCAGTTGGGAAGGTAGAAAATTATTGGCGATCATGGTAACAAAATCATCCTTTTATGCGTTCTACTACCTATCTGGTGGTTGTACATTTGCATGGTTTCCCCATCGTCCCTTCTTGAGTAACCAGTGGCCCTTTGCAGCTTCGCAGCAGTAAAGGGGACAATCTCTATGCATCTGGCAACCCGTTTGCAAATCTGGCAACCCTTTTGCAGATCTGGCAACCCTGTTGTAGATCATGATCTGTGAACTTATTATGGATCTGGCAACCATTTTGGGTAGTTGGCTAAAAGTTGCATATCTGGCAGCCCTATCGCAGAGTTGGCAACCCTATGATGGCAGATCTGGCAACCCCTTTTCCGCATAGATCTGACAATCTTGCACAGCATCAGTCGAAAATGGTGCATGTAGCAACCCTTTTGCAGGTCTGGCAGCCCTTTTGCGCATTTAGCAATCTGGCAACCCTTTGCAGATCTGGCAACCCTTTAGCGCATCTCGCGTTTTATTCCCGTGTGCATTTTCGGGCGTGACCATTTGCTAACGCTGGCTTGAAAACCTGCGTCGTTTGGTTTCTGCGGCATTTAGTACTAAAATATCGATTATCGATCGATTATTGGTGATCGGCTGATCAGATCAAACATCGAAGGCCTTCCTGGAGTCCTCGAGGGCATACGCTCTTTGAAGAGCCCTAGATGGACGCTGTAGCTGCAAAATTGTGTGAGTGTGAGTGAGCGAATCTGCGCGCTTTTAGTACTAAAATATCGATTATCGATCGATTATTGGTGATCGGCTGATCAAATCAAAAATCGAAGGGCTTCCTGGCGCCCTTGGGCTTATAAGCTTTCGAATGAGCCATTAGTGAACGCTGTAGCTGCAAAACTGAGTGAGCTTTTCGCATCACAGACAGACACACACACAGACAGACACACATCGCTCCTATTTGTTAGTAGAAGGTAGATGGCCCGAATTACCCCGATCCTACCGCGGATTACCCGCACAATTACAATCGTAGGTGGTCCGAATTACCCCGAGCCGACCCGGATTACCCGGGCATTCAATTACAATATGTACCTATACCTTGCGTGCGCTTCGGTTGAAGCAGAGTATTGTTGACGATTCCAGACTGAGTCTGATAAATAAGCGGGATCGACCACTTCACATTCGCCTTGGCCACACTCGAGTTTTGATAGTCATTGGGATTGCTGAAGAATTGCATTTGAGTCACGCTCATGGCAGACGAGTTGAGGAAAACCACCGGATAGCCCATTTTCATGGTCCAGGCTTGCATCAAATTGCCAACATCAACTCCCTGGAGAAAGTTAGCTTTCGTTCAGGACTACAAATTATTCCACCACAGTGCAGTGGAAACACAACCACCACCATATTCCATACATTTTTGGTGTGTTCCAGCATCGAATGTATGGTTTGTATCATGAAAGGTGACACGTTTAGCAGCCATACCGAAACTTGCTTCAACACATTCCATAGATCGTTAGTCTTGGCGTTCCCATACATGAACTTCTTCAGGTAAGCAGTAATGCCCTTTTGGAAGGTTTGAGCACCAAGGAAAGCTTCCAGCATTCTGAGCACTGACGAACCCTTACACAGAGAGCAAAACTCATAGATACATATTATATTGCTCAATACTTACTCGATCCCGAGGTTGACGCTCATGGTGCGTTAAGAGTTACTTTTCCATAAGTGATGGAGTCGAAGGCAGAGTTGATGTCATCTGGATGATTCACTGGCTGAATGATGGGATGCGAGCTGGTAGCCGCATCTGGATGCATCACAGGCATTAGCTCATCCACTAGAAACACTGAGTCCTGTTGGAAAAAAACAAAAAGCCAGTGCGGGCCGTGGGGTAATTGTAATTCGTGCCGGCTGATGGTATTTCGGGTCACCTCAAGTAACGTACCGTATTTATTCACCTTACTCAATAAGAAAGGGCGATTGGGAAACCCAACAAAATGTACAACAACAACAACAACAACACCCACAAGATATAGCCATTAGAGCAGAGCGCACAAAAGGATGATTTTGATACCAAGATCCCTTCCCAACTGGAATTAAGTTGAGGTGACCCGCTCCATGTGTCATACGTAAATGCTTCGGAAGGCAAAATTGAGAATCAATAGCGCCTGCTTAACCGTGTTCCAAGATGGACTGAAGTGCACCTGTCCCTTCACATAGGACATGAATGTAGCGAAGCCCTCGTTCAACCACAGGTCATTCCACCAGTTCATTGTCACTAAGTTGCCGAACCACTAGAAAGCAAAGCGTGGTTTCAAGAATGTACAAACTGTACGTGCGGTACGTTACATACTGTTGATGATGTGATAAGATAAACAAACCATAATCTCTTTACCATGTGTGCCAGCTCATGGGCCACCACATCTGCCACATTCTGCTGAGTCAAAGCAGATGCGATGGTGGGATTGTACAAAATTCTCGTTTCCCTATAGGTGACAAGGCCCCAGTTCTCCATGGCACCAGAGATGAAATCAGGAATTGAAACCATATCTGAATTTAAAGGCAAGGGGTCCTCTAACACGGAAAATACTATTGATACCAGTTTTCTCTTTCTTGTACTACATTTTGCAATTTAGGTTACCGAAACAATAAAAAAAGATAACGTTCCGAAAAATTTTATCTCTGTCTTTATTCATACCAAGCTTAGGAAACGACTGATTGTACGGTATGCCGAAGTATCCGTCATAATAATCCAGAACGTTGCTGGCTACTTGCAGCGCGAAACTGGTCTGATTGATGCGATCAGACGGCGCCCAAGTTCGCACCAAAACGCCGTGCTTCGTCGTGGTTTGCAGGCTGACAAAATCGCAGATGATGAAGCAGACGAGATACGTGGACATTGGGACTGTCGTCTTAAAGTTTGTCACCGTCCAGTTGTCAGGGCGTTGATACACCTGGCGCGAAACAAAGCACCGAAGTACAAATTTTACTGCATTTTAAGTACTACGGACGTACGTATAGGTGTGTAGTGTAGTCATAGTGTAGTGTAGTGTTCGTATGTAAAGTGTCTGTACTGTAGGTTACGTTGTACACAGTAGAACTGGTACTGACTTGGCCCGAATTACCCCGCACTACCCTAGTACCTGCATTGGTGGCATATTTGACAACACCGTAGGGTGAGCTGGATCCGATACGATGGTCAGTGCATACCGCGCTTTCATCGCTGGTTCATCAAAACAGGGAAATGCCTTTCTCGCATATGTGGGCTCCAACTTTGTCGTGGCAAGATATCTGCAACAAAAAGAGGTTGCCTGCTTCCAAAAAAACTTGAATGACACTACTAGTACATTAGCTCGACATTCACATCAGACAGTACAGAGAGATAGACACATGACCCGAAAATAAGCAGAATAATCACAAAATCAGTCAGTACTCACGATTGTTGCCCTGTGAGCTTATTGGTGTACACGCTCCTGTAAAATCCCACGATATTCTTGGTCAAAGAGCCATGAAACTGCATGGAGATGGTGTAAGTGCCAGGCTGAATCTGATTTTGCAAAATCGACACCCAGTACTGATTCGTGTTGTAGGGGAACGATATTTGCAAGGGCAAATTGACTGCATTTCTACCACCGTACTGTGTCCATAGTGTCGTCTGAATTATGTGCAGGTTGTTCTGATGCAGGTAAATCGCACAAGTTGGTGCCTTAACGGTCACAGTAATCTGCACGCTTCCTTCGAACGTACCCTCTGGCCAAATGTAGGGTTGAATGCGTAGCTTGTACAGCGATGGCACAACATTTGGCGATAATCGATAGTTTTTCCAAGGAGCCTGAGCGAGCACCGCATTCAAATTGCATGGTACTGTTGTTGGTGTTGTTGTTGTTGGTGGTGGTGTTGTAGCGATGACAGTTGTCGGTATGGCTGTCGTTCTCATAGGTGGCAATGGACCCGGAGTCAGCTGTGAAGGCGAGGGCAATGTGGCGACTTGAACCAAATTTGGTTTCGCATTTGCCCTCACTAGCAGAAGAATAGACAACACCACTACGCCGACTAGGGAACACGTCAAGATAATGATGGCAAGAACTATGGCAGCGATGTGAGCTGGCTTCATGGCGTACACTGGACAACGGATGGCAGGCAATTCGTTCGTTTTCGATGTCTGTCTCAAATGGATTAACTACAGTACGCTTTCCAATGGCGTATTTACTTTGACATCTGCGCTGGGCAAAACGTATGTGTAAGCTCGCATACAGAGCGTGTGTGTGTACTGTAAAAATGCATACCGTCTTCGTACACCCGTGTTTTCCAAGGTAAGTACATATATTATGCAGGATGGATTGGGAAGCGCAATAAAAATGTGAATGATGCCGTCTCGTACCAAGCCGCCGTATCGGTCGGTGCACATAAAAGTGCAATTTTAAGCATCTTTGTAAAGTGCCGAACAGTGCACTATAATATACGCGGGACGGTACGACTTCTCGTACTACGTACATACGATAGGATTAGCGGCCTTGTACGTACGACTATATTCCATCATTTTGCGGCGGCTTATGTTCACTGATACGGCTCCATTGCTCGTGCCATCGCAGCAAGCAGCCCATTAGCGCAGAGTGATGTTTAGGTCGATCAAATCATACTATCCATGCGCAGCTTCCGTTTCCCCGCTGGCGCTAATCACTAATTAATCAGAAAAATCCAACTCCAAAAGTAAACAGAGAATAAGAAATTATTGGGGATCACAAAGGTCTACGACAGTGTTGGAGAAAAGTCGGTGAACGAACGGTGAACGGTGAATAATTATTCATTCATTCAGGATGGGTGAATCCATTCTTGGCTTGGAGAACAATGTGAAGCTGATTCCCATCAATGACCAGATTCGAGAACTGCAAACGATTCTGAGAGAAAAGTAATGGTTATCTCCGAAAAAAACCCATGACAGGCTGAATATAAATAAATATTGATGACCATTCTTCGCCCCTTCTTCCTATGAATACACATCTTTTTTTGGGTGCGTTTCAGAGGAACCAGCTCCAGCGATTTTGTTTTCTATGCCGATCGATTGGTAAGTTGAATAGTTAGTAAGGTACAAATAATTGATTTCAATAGTGGCGTCGCGCTCGTGGCGCAGGCGGTAAGACGGGCTGCGTCCGATCTGCCGTCCTTTGCGTCATGAGTTCCCACTCTCGCCAGGTGGGATTAAAGCGACTGGCAACCCCAGCGGCAGTAAGGTGCGCCCGCTCGCTGGCTTCTAAAGGCACCAGTGCTTTCCTTCGGGTCTGCACACCCCGACCAGTGGTCGCTGATGGCTGTTCGGCTTCGTGCCAGGCCCTTCCCTGGTTCGGGCCATTGTTGGTCGTGCCTTGTGGCACTGGACTGGCCCACCATAACGGGCGTTGTTAAAGGTTCGGAGGAGACTAGGTGGGTTTCAACTACAGCCGACCCTGTGGGGTACGGTCTCGCCAAAAAAAAAAGATTTCAATAGTGGCACGCAAATAACAATACGGGCTCGAAAAGTTTTGTTCAATTACAGATTCGACTATCTGTTGAAGAAGGCCTCAATCAGTTGCCATTCAGTTCCTGTACAGTGAAAACTCCAGATGGTATGGTTACGGTACATTACATTGTGCCAATCACTTTTATGGCAATACACAGCCTACTGGGATAATTATGTGAATAATAGGCTGCGATTACAAAGGCATCCAGTTCAACAAAGGCAACTGTGGTGTGAGTATTTGTCGCGCTGGTGAAGCCATGGAAAAAGGCCTCAGGGAATGCTGCAGATCGATTCGTATCGGGAAAATATTGATTGATTCCGATCCAGTGTCCAATGATGCACGAGTGATCTACGTTCGCCTTATTCCAGATATAATGAAGCGAAGGGTCCTGTTGCTTTATCCTATCATGAGTAAGTTGGGGCAAAAAATCATGCAAAATAGTACTGGAAAGCAAGAAATATTCGGACAATTGAGATGGCCACTTGTTTCGATGTAATTTTTGGATGCAAAGACCTATTCTTCTTGCAGGTACTGGAACCACAGTTGTCAAAGCCATTGAGGTGCTCAAACAAGAGGGGGTTCGTGATGAAAATGTGTTTCTGGTGACACTCTTCACTACACCGAAAGGTACGCATGTACGTACGTAATTTTTGGTTTCACACTTGCGCACATATTAACACAGCTCAGTCAGTTCAACTGAATGCAAGTTTAGTTGCAAGTATGGTATTCAAACTTGCAAGTGAACCGATGTTTCAGCATTGATCACCATTCACCAAAAATATCCCAGGGTCACAATTCTTACAACTGAAATCCACAATGTCATCCCGACCCATTTTGGACAGAAATATTTTGGTACCGACTGATCAAGTTCAATGGTGAATGCCACAAAACAACAATCTATGAAGCAGACGGAATCTTTTCAAAGAGAATCTTTCATGACCTGTTGAGTGTGATCAGTAGCATTTTGCAATGCGGTAGCCTTGGAGACAAATGTCTTTGAGAAAGCACGTTGTCTTTTTCACTAAGTATCTCATGCTGCAACATAAGTAATGAAAAAATGTACAAAATGGCTCCAGATCTCAATGACCTTGGCTGCCAAAAACAATCATTGAACTGAACACAGCAGGCATGTAAGTAGCAGCATCAAACAAAGGGATAACCCCTTGCCTCTGCTCAGCACATGTACTGGGACTCACTCATACAATCATGTCAATTGACACAGCACATATAAATGAATATGTCAACAAAATAGCATGCGGCAGCGTTTGAAAGTCATCGTACAAAAATCTACTGCTTGCTTATGCATACTTATGAAAAATCACGCCTAGAGTTGCACTTTCACTTTTGCTATGCCTGCACAATAATCAATGTACTAGTATGTATTACATATTACATTGAAATAGCAATAAAAAAGCATGCACAAACACGATGAAAAACTTGGGCATTGGCTTGTGTATCCAACTTCCTACTCATACATGCGAACTGTATGCACAGTCCTTAAGTATGCACTTCAACTAACGCAAAACATGTACAAACTTTAAGAAAATATCGCAAACAGGGAACACAGACAGTGGCAAAACATATCTTGACAAGAGAATGCCAACCACACAAAGAACGGCCTTGATCGAATGGCATCTTCATAGCTAGTAATCATACTGCATACATACATCGTTTTACATGCATACTCATAATGTACATTCCTTCCTACAAAACCTACTTACATACATCATGTTGAAGAACTTACTCCCAGAGTCTAAGCAATCAATGAATACATGTCATCTGATTCATACAGCACAAAAAACAAAATGACATGATTGAGGCATAAGGACGGAAGAGAAAACAAAAGACCCAAAAATGCAGCAGAATCATTGCACCCAGCAGGAGTTTCAGATGCACAAAGTGAACCTCTCTCTAGCGTCTTGTTCAATGAGGCTTCCTTATCCCTCTTCCTCTTCTTCATCCTCAACATCCTCTTCTTCTGGCTCTTCAACTTCTTCCTCTTCCGCCTCCTCTGCTTCTTTTTTTGTCACTTCTTTCTCTACTTCCTCTTCCTCTTCTACATCTTCAGCTTCCACTTCTTCCTCTTCTTCATCCAGCTTGCCAGCTTCTTCTTCCTCTTCTTTCACTTCCTCCTCCTCCTCCTCTTTTACCCCCTCTTCTTCTTCCTCCTCTTCATCTTTTCTCGCAGTTTCTGCTTCCTCCTCTTCTCCCTCTTCCTTTTCTACTTCTTCCTCCTCTTCTTCAACAACTTCCTCTTCATCCTCTCCTGCTTCCTTTCGGTCTTTGTTTTCTTCATCTTCTTCTTCCACAGCCTCTTCTGCTTCTTTGCCTTCTTCTTCATTCTCTTCCTCCTCTCCTGCTGCAATGCCATTTTTCATGCCATTCTCTTCTTCTACCTCTCCCTCTTCATTAGGATGGCTTACGCCGTTTTGTTGGTTGGACTCTGCTGCAAGATTTGGGCGACTATTGGAATCATCGATAATGGATTCAACCTGAAACACACAAGGCAAAATCCGGTTTCTAAGTAGATGTACACACGCAGTGAATGGCGAGAGAGTGAAAGGCGTCCAAAAATGGTGCGGGTATTACAAAATAAGCAGAAAGTTTGGCAGTGAAGCCACAATTACAAATAATCTGGCAGGTGACAATTGCACTTTAAAAAATGTCCCTTTGAACATGGCATGCGATAAAGCCCCAGCTCAGACAGTCACCTCACGAACAAAAACCACATCATGACAGAAAAAGTGGTAGCAGTGGCACAAAAATAAAATTAGTGTAAATTAGGGCATAGAAAAGTTACATAAGCAGTTCAACAAATAAACTCTAGACCAAAGTGAAACAGAAACGATGTCATTACTCAAGCTCCATATACACTCTTGCTCATAGCATTAGTACAACGTATCCACGTCACAACCAACACCAAGCCATGCAATTCTTGAGAATAAGTTTGGGACTCTTTGCTTACCGCATGACACTGTACAGAAGATAAGTAAAGTGTGTAATATCCAAGTGATTATGGCGATGAAGTGGTAGTTGTTCTCTGCTGAATAGAGTATAAGACAAATGAACACAGCAATCAAGAACGCATATCAGTACATACCTATTTCTTGTTAAGTAAGAGGCAAATTCATGCGCCATGACATTCCTCAAGTAATTGACACAAAGGAAACGCACTCAAGGGATGCAGTCAGTAATAAAAGAGAACTCACTCCTTGCTGTCAGTATGGATAATCGATGAAAATACCGTTTAGCTCAGAAGAAGGAATGGTGTACAGTTCTGACATAGAGTCGGTTCATTACAGTACATACGTACCTACTACCTACAGTACTTCCCAAGTGCCCAGATCATCAGACAAGAGCCCAACCCCTAGCGAACAATCCACCTTGGACCCCATCTTTGACGTTCAGACACAAATTGTGTTCCATCAACTGGTCCCGCAACGAATGCGTGTAAACTGCGCAGACGACGACACACTGTCTGCCCTCGATTTCTGGAAACTCGTAGAAAGGGATGAAATCGAGGGCAGGCAGTGTGTCGTCGTCTGCGCAGTTTACACCCATTCGTTGCGGGACCAGTTTAATGGAACACAACTTGCGCGTGAACATCAGGTATGGGTCCAAGGTGGATTGCATTTGCATAGGGTAGCGTGGGGTGAAACCGCCCATGGTAGCATTACCACGGCGGCCGCCGAGGAGTACGTGCCTGCTCGGCCGACTCCTGCCGACGCGCCATAATAAAAAGAAGAAAAAGGCGAAAAATCAGGAATTTCTGCGGAACTCAATAACTCGACAAGGAAGTGGCCAAATTGAAAAAGGATTTTTATTTTCAGAATCTACGTAAAAAATGCCACATCCTGGCCTCCTTTTTTCTGCGCGAATTTGCTGTTTTTCTAGAGATAGAATCAAATTTGCTGTTTAGGCCTATTCAGACGGCTGGCATAAGATCGAACGTAGAACCCCTGGGAATGACAGGCGGAGGCTGCCCTCGCAAATTCTTATGGCCGACCCTTGTGGCTACCTGATGGGCATAGTGCCGTTGAAATAGAAGGAGGGGCAGCCTCCGCCTGGAAAATTTTGTACGTGGTAGGCCTGTGGCGCCCTATATAACTTGCTTTTGAGTTCTCCTTATCACCTGCTGCGTCTGTTGTAGATCAACTATTTTGCCTTTTTCCATGCTTCCGCGCTCTATTGCAACATAAATTTTGCAGTCATCCTCTTGCTCCCTCATTTTTCGCCCAGCTGAATATAGTTGTCCACGTGCAAACTGTGTCGACGAAACGGCCGGCGCCACACAGAACCAAGGAAGTGGAATTTGTCCAAGGAAAATAGGTAAGTATATGGAACTCGAGGCGGCGGATCGGATGGTGTTGTTTATTTTGCCATAAATTTGCTTCTGAATTCGTTAGTGGTAGGGCTACCCATGGAAAAAATCCACCCACCGTGTAGCGATACAAGAAGTATCCCGAGATACATTTCGAGAGTCATAAACAGGGGGTAATACAACCGCCATGGGGTGGGCGTATTTTTTCCTGTGGACGGGTTTGCCCCATGCTATCCTAAACAAAGGTACAAATAGAGCAAACTTGAGCTTTTCTTACCTCTGTTTTCACCTCCTCCAGCTTCAAGAAAGGTCTGAGCTGATTGGCCTCGTTGGCGTTGTCGAAATCTTCATAATCCTACAGAAAAAAACCAGACAACACAATGGTATAGTAAAGCGAAAGGTTTATTGTACAGTACAGTACATACGTATAACTGCTGCGTGCGCGTATGTATGGCAATATGGGCCTGTTGCACTAAGAATAATAGGTGGTCGCGAGGTGGCCGCGCGGTAATTGGTGAAAGTATCCACCATATGCAGTAAGGGAATTGGGTTGGTCGATGCTGACCCCGCGGCATTTAGTGAAAGTTTGGATCGGTGTCTGCGCGGTCGTTGACGTCATTTTGTTGTCAATTCCTTCTTTCACTCGCTCCTTTTCAGCTCCCAGATGATTGAACAAGGTCGACGACCGCGCAGACACCGATCCAAACTTTCACTAATTGCTGCGGGGTCAGCATCGACCAACCCAATTCCCATACTGCATATGGTGGATAGATCGGTGCCAACGGGGACGTCGACGACATTCAGTCATACAAGAATGACAAAGGAGCAAGCTAAAAGTTGAAAAGACAACAAACGACGTCGACGACCACGTCAGCAGCACCGATCCAAACTTTCACTAAATACCGCGGGGGCACCTCGCGAACACCCAAAATTGAGCGCAACTGGTCAATCCGCCTTTGCGTGTATCGAGTATGGACACGCTGAGCGTAGCGTACGTCCAACGCATGTTCCCGACTACGTGAATGGGCCGTCATAAAAAGGGATTCATTATAGAAATGGTAGATGGTCGACGGTATGGACGGACATGTACAAGCAATGACTGTGAGTAGAATAGGCATGGCTACCGTCATGCCTCGTTCACAACGCACGCTGAACGCCAATTCTTGCGCTGCGTTACCGCCGGCGTCAACGTGAACGCCAACGCCAACGCACATATTAGCGTAACTGCGCCGGAGAAGCATCATCATGAAATATCGGCGTCATTGACAGTCTAAAATCATATTCAACCAGCCTCGTTCCTCCTTCGTTGCTTTACCGCTTGAGCTTGTGTACAATGGGAAAAAAGTTTACGCTGTTGCGTTGACGTCGACGTTCGCGTTGGTGCCGACGGTAAGTGCAGCGCAAAAGTTGGCGTTCAGCGTCCGTTGTGAACGAGGCATCAACCGTCCACCAAGAACCACTAGAGTAGGAGGACTGGAAGGTGCTGTAGTTAGGTGTACATAATCTCAGTAAGAAAGATGCATTTTTTAACAGACACAGGCAACAACAGATACACCAAAAGAGAGTGCCATAGGGTAATTTTACACGAGGAATTCATTTTTGACTCCAGATTTCTTCCAAAACCTTTACTTCATTGGGAAAGTGGTATATCGCACTGTCACCATACTACTATTGATGCAACATTATGTCGCAGTTACATACTTGCT
The DNA here is from genome assembly GCA_030247985.1 of Epsilonema sp. ZAB3_2. NCBI lineage: Eukaryota > Metazoa > Nematoda > Chromadorea > Desmodorida > Epsilonematidae > Epsilonema > Epsilonema sp. ZAB3_2. Next base: position 52,697 of record JASAMW010005098.1, read on the forward strand.
TTTCAGTTTATCATATGTACAACTGGTATCAAACGATTTCTCAGCTGTTTTCCTCTCTTCGATGGTCTTTACTTTGGCATTTAAGTTGAAAAACTTGGTCACCAAAGCCTTTCCAACTAGTGGTCACAAGGACAAAGAAGCGATTCGATGATTACGACACTGCTTATGACTATGAGTGCCAAGGATAGCCACATGCTTACATATCTACTAGAACTGTCAAATCTAAGTGCACTGATTATGTCTGCATGTGGGTCTGAGTTTCTTGTGTAACCTGCATTCATTCTTTCATTCTTTCTTTATTTCTACCCATTGACTGGTTGTTTGTTTACATGGATAAGAAACGCTGCTCTATACCTCAGTTCTGCCATCAGCCCAGCATGACCATGGCGCGACAAGAACATTGGTTTATAAGTTTCCTACTGTAAACAAGCATTACCCTAAACACTATACCCTCAATACTGTATCTATAACCACATACCTATGCAGCGAGTGCTCAGTCACTACCCTACCCAGTTCACTAGATGTTGCTAGGTCTCTTCTCTACTCAACTACCCATTGCATTGAGGTGGCTAGCTCACTCCCCAGCATCTTGGCGTAGCTTAGTTGTAGCCAAAAATCCACTACCCAATCTCACTACCTAGCTCTTTACCCACTATTCAATCTCACTACCCACAACCAGCGAATAATTCAGATGGAATTGTATTCTCCTATGTCTTGGCTGCAACATATATCCAGTTTTATCTTTCTCTCTTGTTCCTCTCTGGAGTTATCGATGTGAATTTCGTCCTTGGTCCGGCAATTACTAATATTCGCAATGTATTTCTCGTAGTAAAAGCGGTAATTACAAAATCACGCAGCTAGCACGGGACTGAGATTTTGTATTCCCGCCAAACGCGCTACCGTACACCTTCCAGTCCTCCTAAGCTCTAGTGGTTCTTGCGTCCACCCTTTCTTATGAATGGGCCATTACTCCGCAATAGTCCTGTCCGTTGAATATCTGAGGTGGTAGGACGCCTCTGCCATTCTTCGACTTGCCGTTACTCCGCATAAACTCCCGCTCATTTTCTAGGCCAGGTTGCGTAATATCCACAGCCTCATAGTCAACGTGTATGCTGTCCAGTATCATCAGCACTCGCTGTATGTTCTTCTTCACCTATAATAGAAAATAACATCCTCGTATCGTGTACGTACATAGGGGTACTTCATATATTACGTCAAGCAAAAACAGGGGAGGGGGACGGGGGAACCACAAGAAAAAGTGGTCATACACGTTCATACGGTACTAACTGTACACGTACAATAATGATGCATGTACACACGACGTACGTACAGCATACTGCTCATACACAGTTGTAGCGTATATGTACGTAGATGCAGTATGTACAACGTATAACATAGCCAGTACAAACGTCGAATATACAAGACACACAACCTTGCATTGCTCCACGCATAGATTACGGCTGTTTTACCTCGACATTTGGTGTAATGGAGGCGATAAACACCCGAAGCTGACCCATGCTTCTTCAGCTTCGCTCTGCTGCCGTTCTTTTTTCAGTTCCTTCCTATTTTTGATCCCAGGGCCACGATTCGGTTGATCTGATTTCTTCGAATTTCTCTTTCCATGGACGGCTAAATTTCACCATTCTCCGTCAATAAAGGACACGTCGCTAAACTTCACTATGCGCTAGGCTCTTTCGCTAATGGGCCACTTTTCTCTTCCTCATCACACAAAACATAGCGCTAAATTTATTTCACCGCTTCTTGTTGAATCATTTCTGAAGTTCTGTTGAAAAAAGAAGCTGTACCTATGCAGTAGGATTTCGGCTTTCATGTGAATTCAATTATATTTTATTTCTTTGCTACTTGTAGTACAAAATAAGCTGGAAATGTACTCAGCCAGTCTATGTAGTAGTTCCTTTTGAAGCTCAACCAGCCACTCCAGGCCAACCTAGAGCTCCACTTGCTACTCTAGACCCATCTGAAGCTCCACCTTTGAAAAACTTCACCAGCCACTTTGCTCCTTAGCTCTACTGATAGTCATCAATGACTCCAGCAATACTTGGAACTTCATCAGCTATTCCAGTCACCACCTTAGATGAACCCCAAACGTTATTCAAGCTTCATCTGGAGTTCTAGTGGTCACTTTAGCTCCACCTGAAGTTATATCAGCCACCTCAACAATACCTAGATTCCACTAGCCTATTGTCTCTATGTGGAACCCAAACCAGCTACACCTGGAGCTCCATCACTCACTCCACTACAGCTGAAATTGAAGCTGCATCTCCAATAGCTACCCCAGCTTTACTTGGAGCTCTGTCTGCCAACCACTCCTGTGCTATGATATTTGGACACCCATGAACCAAGTGCCAGACCCCAGATATGTCACCATACTAGTCAAACATGCAATATATCAATGAAGTGGCTTCATGATGATTGAGCTAGTTGATATATACGTATTTTCCTTGTATTTCTGCTTTACTATTCATGTTTCCGTGCTGAACGCCAACCACACTTCTTGTAAAACGTCAATACCGTATTTTTGGGTGTATATCCCCCCCTGAGTATATCCCCCCCCCCCCCCCCCAGTGTATAACCCCCCATTGGCAAAACATAAATTTTGTCCAGTGTATATCCCCCCCTGGTGTATAACCCCCCATGTACTGGAAGGTACCTAAGGTACCTATGTAAGCTGGTCATAAGCTAGCTATAGCTACTCCTACACCAAGCTACTATGCCTAGAAGCTTAGCTGAGCATGTCTTATACTAGAATAACCCTGTTTTGACCGCGATTATGCACTAAAACACGTACTTTTGACCTCAAAAACATGCCTCTACACACCTCTCAGAAACAAAAATTTTGTCCCATGTATATCCCCCCCGTGTATATCCCCCCCAGTGTATAACCCCCATCAGACCTCTCGATTTTTGTATAGCATGGGGCTATACACCCAAAAATATGGTAATTTTCGCAATTTGTATGCCTGTGTGTACAAAAGTGGCCCAATAACGAAAGCAAAGGAAATGAGTGTCGCCTCCATTAGCGTGGTTTAGAATTGAGCCCTCCATGCTCTTTCTTCTTCATGGATCCGAGCATAAGAAAAATAAATACTGCTGTTAGCCGGTGCCATGGACTTTTCACTTTTGTAAATGCAGTTCAGAAATTACGCATTGCGCTAACTGTTCAAAAGAAAAAGAAAAGGGTATTAACTAATACGCAACCAAAACAACCAACAACCAAAACAACCAACGTGGACTTCCTAAAAAATAGCTCCGCCTAAATAACACACTAGTTGCGCGTGTGAAGAACCATGATCAATCAATCAATATGCCCTTATCGAAATTGTGGGGTAGCGTGGGGACAGTTGGTCCAAGCACATGCAGTAATGTTTGCATCCAACAAAAGTATAGAGTCACTGAAAAAATGGAAAACTTCCAATGTCATAGGCGTTCCAACAAAATAGCATGAATTCGCATGGAAAATATGGATTGCAATTCTAGGTGTTGAAGTTACTGGGCACTGAGAGCTGGGTGGTGAATGGAAATATGTCTTGCGCAGGCGCTTGGGCAGACTTCAGCTCAGGCTGAGGCTTAGGCTTAGGGCTTAGGTATTGGATTCAGAGGAGTAGACCTCAGCCTCAGCCTTAGCCTGTCTGTCCATGTGCCTGTGCAAAGTAGATATTACCATGCACCCCGCATCCACCATGCACCCCCTGCACCCCCAAATTACCCCGCACTACCCTATTGCAAACGCTGGCTCAAATATTATCATGCTACCCAGCCCATTTGTTGCTTCGACAATGTCTTTTGCGCCACTTTGTTTGTATGCGCCATTTAGGCAGATCCTATTTTCAAGAAGTCCACGTTGGGTGCGATTTGGGTGTTTTGGTTGTTGGTTGTTTTGGTTGCGTATTAGTTATTACCAAGAAAAGTTAGGAAAAGAAAGTGAAAGTGAAAGAAAGCAAGGATTTCAGACCGATTAGAAGATACTGTGTCCCTGTGTCCCTGTGTCCCTGTGTCCCTGTGTCCCTAGACTGTGTCCCTACCCCACACCGTAGACACCTTGTGTGTCGCGCTGGACGGTCGCTATGTGGCATTTCTTGTTTACAATTTGTAAACAAGAAATGCAAAAAAGGGCCTACGTGGCTTTTTTGACATAATCGTTTACGGAAATAGCAAAGAGTGTGTTTTTTCACATGTTTGTTACCAAAATTTATCACCAAATTCCAAACCATTTTCACTTTGCCTGAATCAAATGGGTGCAGGGACACAGTAGCGACGCAAGGACACGTTATCTTCTAATCGGTTCACAAATAACGGTATGTATCCCGAGGCATATGATACGTAACGTGCATGTATGTGCGTGGAAAAGAAAGATATTGATTGACGGCTTTTGCTGTGCTTTTTCGTGCATCTGCTGAGAGATGGTCAACCGTTGGCGTCTCATCGGCTGCAAATCTTCCGCCATTCCATTGACGCATTCATCCTACCCTCCTCTTCTCGTCTACAGTACCCTGCTCGGCTTCCCTTCTCGGTGCAGGGACACAGTAGCGACACAGGACGACACAAGGACGATGGCGCTAACTAAAATTTACTTATGCTTCATGCTAGTGCATCTGACACTAATTATCGTAGTATCAGCGCCAAGCATCTCAGCAGCGATGTCTTCAGCTGTGTTTTCATCCAGCATAGTCATGAAGGCCATGGTATGAACTCCAGTCCACCCGAAAATAGTTTTGAAATTGTTGGGCGTATGGGTGTAGCAAAGAAAAAGGCGAATGGCAGCTAGCAATTCCCAAAAATACATGACACTTAGCCCGACGTGGCAAAACCATAATGCCGTAAATATTTTGTCGTGTAGAACATTCATAATGACAGTACATTGGACGGTCTCATTGTAAAGAAGCACCATGCCAGTTGGTCCATGTTCACAACTGCAATGTATGCAAAGCACCTGACTGATGTTCACTTGTAAATATACGTACTTTACTGCGACCTAACGGAAAATTACTGTATCAGAGATAGGCTACAAACTTTGTACTTTGCATGCAAATGCATGCAAATAAAATAAGATGAACAGTGCAATTTCTCCGATTTTGTACAATACAATACATTTGAGACAGTAATTTTGCGACAAACGTAAGATAGTAACCGATATCACAAAATTGTTGTCTCACAAAGAATGCATAATGCAGAATACTCCACCCATTCCTCATGAGATGGATGCGAATTAGCTGGCAACCAGCATGCAAGGGGACTGCCGAAGTAAAGTTTTCCTCCAAGGATTACTGCCAGCACAATAATCATTCGGGTGAAGGCAATCGCAATTTGGAAATCCAAACTTGAAAGGAGAGGAGTGACGTGCATGCTCTCCATCCATGTTTGAAGAAACGGTATGTTGATCATGTTCGTCTGATACAATGAAGCAATAGAGCAGCTGTGAAGCAGCCAAGCCAAAGCTCAGTTATACGCAGTGACAAAAATGTTTTTGTTTTAATGTGTTTGTGCTGAACGTTCTGGGCCAACGGCTGTTCAACAGTAAATCTCAACAGCGGTGTGGTGACAATAAATCTCCATTTCTTAAAATCGCGCGATGTGCTTCGAAATGCAACAGCCGTTACTTAGCTTGGTGATAAAATTTATTTCTATTTAAAACTGTATGTATGTACAAGTTCGAAATAATGTATAAAGGCTACCGTAATGTTACCTGACACTTGGCAGAATGGTCTGAAGAATTAGGATCAAGGGCAGAGGAAAAGTTTAGTAGCCTGGACTGCGGTAAATTTTAGTCCAGCTGAAATTTCTGTAGACTGGCAGGATCAAGGGCAGATCAAGGGCACGGGCAGATCAAAGACGGCCAGATGAAAGGCAGAAGATCAAGGGCATAAGAATAGTTTATTAGCCTACATAGAATACATGAGTGCAGTAAATTTAGTCCAGCTTAAATTTATGTACGGACAGGATTCACAAATCACACTGGCAGGATTCACAAATCACGGCTTTTGTTGTGCTTTAATCGTGGGAGATGGCCCAACCATTGGCGTCACGTCTGCGTCAGCTGCAAATGATACGTGCAACGTGCAAGTGTAGTTTGTAGCAAAAACTTTGCCTTGTTTCAACCCGATGTATTGTCTACATAAAGCAAGCACTTGAGGAGAACCAACAAGTGAAGAAATGCAACGATGTGAAGTTTAATTCCCCTGTCCTGGCTCAAATCGACGACCGTTTGACGGCTGTATGACGGTCGCCTTTATCGACTGAGGTGTACTGTATTTGTTCCTATTATAGTACAAATTATAATTCTAGGACCCATGTATTATTTATCTCGAGAACTACGCGACGTAGAGCAAAGCGGTCAAAACTTCCACGGATAACTTTAGCTCGCCTCTCCAATAAAAAAAACCGTTTTCTCGCTCTCTTTGTCGAGTCTCGCCAAATTCCTTCAGCACTGAAATCGTGTCACCTTTCGGCAGACGCTAAACCACGCAAACCACGACACCCTACGACCCTTACGCCCATGCGCATTTTCATCGTCTTCATCACGTATGCTTATTTCTGCCATTTTGATTTTTCGGGAGTTTGCGAGGTTTAGAATTGCCCAATGGTCCACGCCCGATTTGGCGATTTTAGTACTGAAGAAATTTGGCGAGATCTCGACACACAGAGCAGCTGGAGACAAACGGTTTTTTTTATTGGAGAGGCGAGCTAAAGTTATCCGTGGAAGTTTTGACCGCTTTGCTCTACGTCGCGTTCGAGATAAATAATACATGGGTCCTAGAATTATAATTTGTACTTTAGAAGATGAGAGGAAAAGAGGAAGAGGGAGGAGCAGGAGCAACGACATCACTCCGAGACCAGGTATGTAAAAAGAGAATGGTAACTACTGGGTCCGGTCCCCAATGAGCGTGAATCATATGGGCACAGTGACTCAGTAGCGACGCAGTAGGAAGGGAGGCGGGAGGGACACAGGGGCACAACGCACAAGTTCGCCAGGTTCTTCTGAAATTGATATTTTCCACCTTTTCTTTACGTACAAAGACAGTTGTGGTTCCTAGGTACATGTCAGTGTTGAACTTGCCATTGTTTTCACTATGTGCTCATTGTTATTCGTTTATCACTCTCCCCCATTTCGCCTGTTTCAGGCGCGGAGCGGCCTACAGCGGTGTTGGCTCCGCGCCCCAGGGCCGCAGCGCCCGAAGTGGCAGAGGCAGAGGAGGCGGAGGAGATTTGGGCGACGGAGGAGGCTTGGCCGGCGGAGGAGGCATGGGCGGCGGAGGAGGCATGGGCGGCGGAGGAGGCATGGGCGGCGGAGGAGGCATGGGCGGTGGAGGAGGCAGCGGAGGCGGCAGATGCGGCGGCGGCGGCGGTCTTGCTCCCAGGGGACGCTCTCGAATGTAAGATCATTATCTGTGCCTCTTTTGTTTTGTCTTTCTTCTACAACCCTGGTAGGTACACGGAGGGCAAACTTTGCGTATGTAGTATGTTTCGTTTGTTGTAGATATCATGGATATAGTGGGCCCCATTTTGGACAACCGCCTGCCGCCGGCATACAAGGACGTGCGGCCGCCGACAGAAGACGGTGAGAAGCTGCCATGGACAGCTCGGGTGAGCAACGTCGTGCCCACGCGGTACGCGAACGCGGCAGCGGCGGGTGACATTCTCATCCGCCAGGTGATCGCGGCCACGCGGGCAGTGGATATGGCGTTGGTGGAGACGCACCAAGTCCTGGACGCCATCGAGCTCAATCCTGAGGCTCCAGGTTATTTGCCTCTCTGTTCGAAGCTGTGCATGCGTGAACGGGTTACTGTTTACTGTATGTACGGTACGTACCTACAATTATTTTTTGCTTATAGTGGCGCGTCTCAAGCTGGTGGCGACCACCCTCAAAGGCGCTACCGGCCTCGCCCGGGCCGTTTTAGATGCGGCGGAGATTCTTGGAGGCGGAGACTGGGCCCAATATAAACAGATTCTTCGGCATGGCTTAGTAACGCGCACATGGCTCCACCGCGACTCGGAGCGACGAAAAATAAGAACGGTGATAAAGGCGCCGTCATACAGCCGTCAAACGGTCGTCGATTTGAGCCAGGACAGGGGAGTTAAACTTCACATCGTTGCATTTCTTCACTTGTTGGTTCTCGTCAAGTGCTTGCTTGATGTGGACAATACATCGGGTTGAAACAAGGCAAATTTTTTGCTACAAACTACACTTGCACGTTGCACGTATCGTTTGCAGCTGACGCAGACGTGACGCCAATGGTTGGGGCATCTCCCACGATCAAAGCACAACAAAAGCCGTGATTTGTGAATCCTGCCAGTGTGATTTGTGAATCCTGTCCGTACGTAAATTTAAGCTGGACTAAATTTACTGCATTCATGTATTCTATGTAGGCTACTAAACTATTCTTATGCCCTTGATCTTCTGCCTTTGATCTGGCCGTCTTTGATCTGCCCGTGCCCTTGATCTGCCCTTGATCCTGCCAGTCTACATAAATTTCAGCTGGACTAAAATTTACCGCAGTCCAGGCTACTAAACTTTTCCTCTGCCCTTGATCCTAATTCTTCAGACCATTCTGCCAAGTGTCAGGTAACATTACGGTAGCCTTTATACATTATTTCGAACTTGTACATACATACAGTTTTAAATAGAAATAAATTTTATCACCAAGCTAAGTAACGGCTGTTGCATTTCGAAGCACATCGCGCGATTTTAAGAAATGGAGATTTATTGTCACCACCACGCTGTTGAGATTTACTGTTGAACAGCCGTTGGCCCAGAACGTTCAGCACAAACACATTAAAACAAAAACATTTTTGGCACTGCGTATAACTGAGCTTTGGCTTGGCTGCTTCACAGCTGCTCTATTGCTTCATTTTCATTAGATCAGACGAACATGATCAACATACCGTTTCTTCAAACATGGATGGAGAGCATGCACGTCACTCCTCTCCTTTCAAGTTTGGATTTCCAAATTGCGATTGCCTTCACCCGAATGAATATTGTGCTGGCAGTAATCCTTGGAGGAAAACTTTACTTCGGCAGTCCCCTTGCATGCTGGTTGCCAGCTAATTCGCATCCATCTCATGAGGAATGGGTGGAGTCCAGGTGCTTCGTCTCAGTCTTACACCATGGCCCTAATGCGTCGCATTACATACAAGCAGATCTGACATTAATGTCATTTTACCCTTGGGTGCCAACATTCTTGGCTTTGCTGGCGTCCGTCTCCTACGCACCCTTGCTGCTTCTACAATACGTCGGGGAAAAAATAGGTACAATAGACGTAATAGAGGTAGTAGTGACACTGGTGTCAACTCGCTCTCTCAGAATATTGAGTTAAGTTGAGTTAGATTTACTCGGGTTGTCATTTTTCCGAGTTAAGTTGAGTAACTTACTCGCTCTAACCTCAGCTGAGTCGGGTTAGCCCAAAATCTTGCGAGTTACTCGAGTAAGTACTGTCGAGTAAGTACTGGTTGAAAATGTCAAAACAAAAAGAACATACACGTACGTACATCATTCTGAATGTCCCGATTAACTGCAGGCGATGTCGATTTCGTTTTCTTTGCCACTGACATTGCTAATGCATTCGATAATAATGCAAGACGAAAGCAACCGGTGAATACTGGGACGGAGTGAAGAATGTTTTATTTCTCACGTATGTACCGTCCGCTTTTGTTGCTGCCGCATTTATGTTTGAGTGCGCGCTGCTGCTTTGTGTGCGCGTGTACGTGCATGCCATCTACAACAATGGTGTAACTCGAGTTAACTTACTCGAGTAAGTACTGGGTAAGTATGGAATGCTTGACTCGAGTTAGTATGGCAGTACTTACTCGCTGTTTCTAAAATTTTACCCGAGTTAGAAGCAACAACGGTCAATACTGAGTTAAGTCGAGTTAGATAACTCAATGACTGCATTTTTACGAGTTAAGTTAAGTTAAATAACTCAGGCAAAAATCGCCCGAGTTACTCGAGTAAAGTAACTCAAATTTTTACTCTGACACCAGTGGTAGTGAACAATAGCATATACATAGGTTCCTTTCCTACGTACGTATGCCTTCTTTGTGAGACATAACAATTTTGTGATATCGGTTACTATCTTACGTTTGTCGCAAAATTACTGTCTCAAATGTATTGTATTGTACAAAATCGGAGAAATTGCACTGTTCATCTTATTTTATTTGCATGCATTTGCATGCAAAGTACAAAGTTTGTAGCCTATCTCTGATACAGTAATTTTCCGCTAGGTCGCAGTAAAGTACGTATATTTACAAGTGAACATCAGTCAGGTGCTTTGCATACATTGCAGTTGTGAACATGGACCAACTGGCATGGTGCTTCTTTACAATGAGACCGTCCAATGTACTGTCATTATGAATGTTCTACACGACAAAATATTTACGGCATTATGGTTTTGCCACGTCGGGCTAAGTGTCATGTATTTTTGGGAATTGCTAGCTGCCATTTGCCTTTTTCTTTGCTACACCCATACGCCCAACAATTTCAAAACTATTTTCGGGTGGACTGGAGTTCATACCATGGCCTTCATGACTATGCTGGATGAAAACACAGCTGAAGACATCGCTGCTGAGATGCTTGGCGCTGATACTACGATAATTAGTGTCAGATGCACTAGCATGAAGCATAAGTAAATTTTAGTTAGCGCCATCGTCCTTGTGTCGTCCTGTGTCGCTACTGTGTCCCTGCACCGAGAAGGGAAGCCGAGCAGGGTACTGTAGACGAGAAGAGGAGGGTAGGATGAATGCGTCAATGGAATGGCGGAAGATTTGCAGCCGATGAGACGCCAACGGTTGACCATCTCTCAGCAGATGCACGAAAAAGCACAGCAAAAGCCGTCAATCAATATCTTTCTTTTCCACGCACATACATGCACGTTACGTATCATATGCCTCGGGATACATACCGTGATTTGTGAACCGATTAGAAGATAACGTGTCCTTGCGTCGCTACTGTGTCCCTGCACCCATTTGATTCAGGCAAAGTGAAAAGGTTTGGAATGTGGTGATAAATTTTGGTAACAAACATGTTAACATAACAAACATGATTAGAAGATAACGTGTCCTTGCGTCGCTACTGTGTCCCTGCACCCATTTGATTCAGGCAAAGTGAAAAGGTTTGGAATTTGGTGATAAATTTTGGTAACAAACATGTGAAAAAACACACTCTTTGCTATTTCCGTAAACGATTATGTCAAAAAATGCCACGTAGACCCTTTTTTGCATTTCTTGTTTACAAATTGTAAACAAGAAATGCCACATAGCGACCGTCCAGCGCGACACACAAGGTGTCTACGGTGTGGGGTAGGGACACATGGCGCGTTCACCAGACGTCCGTACGTCCGTACGTCTGTCGTCAACTCATAGAATGGGTTGACGAACGGACGGATGTGTTGACGAACGGACGGATGGCAGAACTCTATGAGTTGACGACGGACGTACGGACGTACGGACGTCTGGTGAACGCGCCAACAGTCCAGGGACACAGGGACACAGTCTAGGGACACAGGGACACAGGGACACAGTATCTTCTAATCGGTGGATTTCAGTTTTCATGGCCTAGCAACGACTAATAACTCAGACAACAGTCATCATGCGGTTAGCGCTGCGTTTGCTGGGAAAACCGCCGAATCAAAGTGCGCGGCCTGGCCTATGGCAGGATCCGGTTTTTGGCTATTTCGAGCAGCATGGAAAGATGGAATTCAAGCCTGGCGAACAGTATGGAATTTCGCAGGCGGAAAAGGAAGCAGTACTGCATCGATATCGCATCAAAGAATTCTTCAAGAAGGAGTTCTTACGAAGGGAATATGATCCCGCCTTGTACAAGTACAAAGAAGGAGTCACGGTGAGAAAGAAATGAAAGAGGCCTAATTTTGTTATAAAGGCCCCACTTGCGCAAACGCTGGATTAGATTGAGCTGCGTTTTTGTTTGTAGCCAACATGTTTCTTCGATATGGCTATCGAAGCTTTGTACGTGGTCAAATCAGTGATTTGTTTCGCAAAGGTTTTTGGTGGGGCCTTTATTTATTGCAGGACGATGCAGTGTTCACAAAGTGGTGGTAAATCTGTGACTGCTGTGTGAATGAGCTATGGCAGTAGGTTATCACAATGTATGAGATGTAGGGTACTGTGGGGATAAACCCGACCACCTGAGCTCCTTTGTACTTGCTGTTTCAGCAAATGATGAACCAAATAGCTCATTTGAAAGAGGAGAGTTCAAGGAATCGATTGATGTAACATTTGCTCAATTGGTTGCTGAGATATGCAGCCCTGAAACTTAGGTGGCCGGGTTTACCTTACCGTACCTTACTTACTTATCTTTACAGATTGATCCTGCCATGTTTCGCTGGTACGCGTCAGATATGAGTCAGGTGGAGATGTTTCGATGGACGCCGCGTACTGTATTTCTGCTGATATTCTGCACCGGATTCGTCTTTTATCTCTTCTTCAGAATCGCATTTTTATCCAGGGTACGAACGAACCATTAACAAAGAGGTATTATGGTTGAAATAAGGAAAACTGTCACAAAAAGTTCAATTTTGAGTCTGGCCAGCAGGTTGATGCAGGGTTGTTTTTGCGACACGGTAACGAAATCTTTGGCACTTTCTTATTTCTACCATACCTACAGTATACGCCTGCTCATGATAATGCATAAAGTAAGTAGTACTGGATGGAGGTTCAAGGCTGATGGAAGGTATGTACGCTGGGCGTACGAACGAACGCATTTTCCGTTCTAACTTCAATGTGAATTCGCTTACGTACGTGGAAGTTTATTTTTTGCGTGAATGCGGAAGATAAGATACGTGTAGAGAATTTTTTGTGTAGGAGAAGTCGGATCGTGCTTGTGCAACTGGCGAAAAGCTGTGGTGGGATCGGCAAGCTTTCCGAAAGGCCCAGAGAGGCGGAAATATGGGCACTGGCACCGGCACAGAATAATAGAAAGTTGGCCTATTTATTTGTGTTCCTAGTTAGAAAACGAGCGATACGTGTTCCAACTGCCATTGATTGCTGTGTAATGCTATAGCAGTGTCGTAGTGTGTATGATATGTGTGAGTAGGTACTGTACACCTGGAATTTACTTGGCAATCTGCTTATAAATGTGTTCGCACAAAGGATGTGGGCTCTTTGTGGATTGTCGAGTTCTCGTTTGATTCGAATTCCCGACCAGGTACTTTTTGCTAACCGTACTGGTGCGTTCATGACCTGAAAAGGTAAACGATTGATTTTGTTTTTTTAAACGTAGAATAGGCCTAAAAGAAATAGGCATGGATGCAAAATCAGTGAAGAAAATTCTGAAATCCACTCGAGAGGCGATTGATCAGAAGGATTTTCAAGGAGCTCTTGAGCAGTGTCAGGTATGTTTATACGTATGTAGATACCACTTGCTTACACACTTTAGCTTATGTATCCCTTGTATTTTGAATTTCGTGCTCACCGTATGTAGTATTAGGAGTATATAAAGGGCTGAGGGGAGTAGGAAGGTCTTCAGTATGGGAAATCGTCATACCTTTGGCGGCAAGGTTCAAACACTTCCAGTTAGCCTACACGTACAAAATTTACACCATTGAGTTTCCCCATTCGTCCTCTTTCCAACCATGTCGGTCTCAGCTTGTAATTCTTTCATTCCTCTATCAATTTGGGTCGAAAAGGGCGACACGGTCTGGCGCGCAATTTCTCTTCTCAGCGGATGCGCTGGACGGGTGGCCGCAAATTTACGGCTCCTGCCGCAAATTTCCGGCTAGCCGGAAATTTCCGGCTGGAGCGTCAAACACACAGTACGTACGTGGAAGGCGGGGAGACGCCGCGACTTCGCGGCGGGCAGCCGGAAATTTCCGGCTTTCCGGCTAGTAGCCGTAAATTTGCGGCACGGTGCCATAGATTGCACGCAAGACCGCGCACACATACGTACGAACACTATTCCAGCCCCAACGGTCATGGCACACTCAATAAACCAAAATCAAATTTTAGTAAAATCAACCTGGAAATAATATTTTGGAAGTGGTAAAGTCAATGAACCAAAATTTATTTTAAATTTTGATTTTGGTTTATTGAGTGTGCCATGACCGTTGGGGCTGGAATAGTGTACGTACGTATGTGTGCGCGGTCTTGCGTGCAATCTATGGCACCGTGCCGCAAATTTACGGCTACTAGCCGGAAATTAGTCGCGGCGTCTCCCCACCTTCCACGTACGTACTGTGTGTTTGACGCTCCAGCCGGAAATTTCCGGCTAGCCAGAAATTTGCGGCAGGAGCCGTAAATTTGCGGCCACCCGTCCAGCGCATCCGCTGAGAAGAGAAATTGCGCGCCAGACCGTGTCGCCCTTTTCGACCCAAATTGATAGAGGAATGAAAGAATTACAAGCTGAGACCGACATGGTTGGAAAGAGGACGAATGGGGAAACTCAATGGTGTAAATTTTGTACGTGTAGGCCAACTGGAAGTGTTTGAACCTTGCCGCCAAAGGTATGACGATTTCCCATACTGAAGACCTTCCTACTCCCCTCAGCCCTAGTAGTATGTATAGCCAATAAGTTCAAAGCGCGTACTTGCAAATATTGTACCGCAAATATTGTAGACGATTTTTGACGCCGAGGTGCGAGACTACATGTGCGAGTTATTTGCGGGTTTGTGCTGTTCTGAGCTGGGAAGGAAAGATGACAGCAAACGCCACTATCTCAACGCGGTTTCATTGGATGAGGCAAAGTCACAAGCGTGGCAGGTAGGGCTAACGTACACTAGCGAACAGTACGCTATACATTTTTGCTGAGCCCATGTATGGGATGGGATGTACATACACTTCATTGTATCCTGCTCAAGGGCTTGTGCAATTTGTACGACAAGCACGCTTTGGAGCCTGACCAAGATTTCATAAGAGCACTGGACGTTCTTCTATCAGCAAATAGGTATGCGCGTTTGTCAGCGTAGGCCTATATGCATGCACATATGACGTAATTTATCTTTGTATTTCAATATTTTTCTGCATTTTGTAGCGACGAGGGAAAACGGTTGGATCTTTCGCTGAAGCAGTGTTTAGCGTATGCGAAGCTTGAAAACGCCAGCCAGGTAAGCAGTAGCGTTCTTGACCATGCTCAGTGAGTGTCAGTACGACGTTACTTTAACACACATATGCAATTCCATAAACTACTAGTAACGTAGTAAAGCACCCTCCACTCTAATGAGTCGTGCTTCGGCCCCCACTCGGGAATGAAAAACAGACACGTCGCACGCCTGTTCAAAACTTGGGAATAACTATTCTTCGCAACGGAACGACAGGATAACAACAACACACGCGCAGGCGCGTTTTCCTTTTTCGGCGCGTGGGGGCCGAATCCACGACTCTTTCAAAGGCGCTTTACATATGAATCGCAGCGACCAAAATTGGTTTTTTTCAGGCCATCGAAGTTCTTTTTGCTCAACTTCCAATGATTTCCATCGCTTTGGACCATAAGAATGAGAAGAGTCAGGAAATAGGCCTGACTCTACAAAGAATTTTGCTTCGATTATTGGGTACAACAAATGAATTGGCGCCTGCTGAGCAGATTGATACGGTATGATAGCCCATTCACATCAGAGACATGCGCTGAGCGTACGCTCGGCGTGTTCCTGGCTAGACCACACAATACATAGGCACGGACAGCCACGGATGCGCCAGGCGTACGCCTAGCGCCTTTTCTTTCCAGTGTGAATGAGCCATGAAAGGCAACGCGTGCTGACGGTATGTATGGAGTGCATCCATATGTGTAAAAGTGTACATTCCATCTGTAGGTACAGTGCGTAGTTGAATGATTTCAGCTTTCACCCACTTTTTAGCTGGCCAAAGCTTTCAATTTGGTTAGAACTGTCTATGAGGAACATGAAAGACTATTCCAAGACTTGTGTCGGAGCTTCCACAAGTTTGCACGCAAGGTATGATAAAATTTACTACGAAATGTGTCAAGTTTACGTCTCCGGTACACTCGATGTTTCACATGTCGATATTTCCAAGAACGATTTGTTTTAGGTCTCTTTATCAACATACAATATCGTCATTACTTTTTATCCATTTGTTATTTCTGTTACAGAATTTTCCACTTGAGCTTTACATGGAGCACGCTGGTGATATTTTGTCATCATCAACGAAGCCTGAGCAAGCAGTAGTTGATGCTTACCGAAAAGATGTGACGGAATTGCTCATTTTGGCATATTTTGCTGGTAAATTCTATTATGTTTCAGTGCAGACTCCTTTATTTTTGAAGTACGTAGTAATTTGGGCAACTTTATGTTTTGCTTTTCACTTTTGCAGAACAGAATGAGCTATTGATTGAAAAGCGAATTGATGTCATGCTTCCATCGATTCGGAAATTATTCGATGCAGTTAGAGCTGAAGATTGGGCAACTGCAAGAGATATTTTGGAGGAAGGCTCGGCAGAACAGTCGAAAGGTAATTTGAATCGCGTTTCATATCCTTGGGGCACTTATACTTTTCACTGCCAAGATTGCATATGAGCGCAAGGTAAATAGGGTATTTTGGGGTAAACCCGGGCAACTAAGCTCCTCTGAACTTGCTGTTTCATTTGATATAGGAGAGTTCAAGCAATCGATTGATATAATATTTGTCTCATTTGGTCCATTGGTTGCTGAGATATGCAGCCTTGAAGCATAGGTGGCCGGATTTTCCCATGGCCGGGTTTACACCGCAGTACCCCATATGTAATTTTTTGTGCAGATGCAGCGATATCTCTTCGCCTTCTTTCTCTGCCCATTTTGCTTCAATCCAACCAACTGTCCGACCTCATCCGCTTCGCTGATTGGCTCGCCAATGAATTCCGCCAATCAGAGCGGCTGGATTTTCTCGCCTTCGCCCAGCTGTCGTCCTTGGCTATGGCCCATATTTTCCTATTGAAAGCGCGCGCGTTGTACAGATGCGAACTGCATTCCTGCTTGACTGAAGCTTTGGCAATATGCGACCAGCTGCTGGCCAGGAACGACTTGTCTGCAAAGATCAGAAGGGATGTGACCCTACTCTGGGTTTATGCTACAGCAGATCTGGGGAGTAGTGCGTTGGAGGATGTGTACAGAGTGCTGGGAGAGATGGAGAAGGATGGGGGTCGGACCGTGGAGTATTGGAGCGCTTTGGCCTGGGTACAGATGGCGGATGGGAAGGTAAGGCATAGGCACACGCGTCTGGGCACATTGGCACACAATTGGCCAAAATGTTGTGCTGAACAGACATATGAATATCCATTTTCTTATCCATTTATCCATTACTGTAGTCGCATTATGGTACACTAATGCAGATTCTTTATTTCGTGTACGTACGTACAATACATCTACACGTACGTACGAAGGTATACAGCACTACCCAGGTAAACTTGCAACTGTGATGAGGCGCTCAGTAATACGTAGGTGCGTGCCGTACATATTGTGTTGGTATTTGATTGTTTGTATACAATCCTGTGCATACATATTTATTTTCAAGGTGGATGAAGCGAAGAAAAGCGCGCTGGTGGGGGTGCAAGCTGACCCGAATGACGCCTGGGCTCACTACGTGCTCGGTAGAGTGCATTTTGACAGTGGCGGAAGGGAAATGACAGTGTTGAAGGAATTTCTGACCTCGGCGAAGCTACAGGTGTGCCTGTGCATGCATTCTGTACATGCATACGATACATACATCATACATACATGTATGTACATGCACATACATACGTTGCATACTACATGCATGTACGGTACATAAACACTGCGTCTTTGTACGTACTGTATTGTCGACGGCAGAAGATGAGCCTTATGGGGAATCGATAACGCATTGGATGCGTTGGTTAACTGCCTTGAGTTGCGAGAACGACGGGTACGAAAGCCCTATCATGCAGCATATTTTTTGATATGAATGATAGGGGCTTACTCGTTACGTATCATCTGTGTATACGCCACTTTTGCTTTGCGTAACCTTTCGCCATGCATCTAATCTTTCAGCCAGACTTTTCTCTCGCCTTTCTCTACATGGGTATCTTCTACAGCTGCGGAGCGGCCAGGAACCTGGACAAAGCCGCCAAGTGTCTGGAGAGAGCCTGCGCACTCAATGACTACTCGCTGCGCGCAGCTCAACGTCTCAGCGATGTGTACAGTCAGCAAGAGGCAACAAGGTAGCAATTGCAGAAACATCGGCAACAGTTGGAGACTGTGACGGAACGATTCAGTGTTGAAAAGTAGGTCGTGAAAAAAGTGTAAAGAGGCGGCCGGCGTCGACGCGACCACTCATAATAAGCAGCCATAGCGCAACTGGTCCATATCGTACTGCCTCCTACTTACTCGCCCTGCTACGGTATTATAGTACAAATTATAATTCTGGGACCCATGCATTATTTTATCTCAGAGCTCGCGACGTCAAGCGAAGCAAGTGAAAACTTCCACGGATAACTTTCAGCTCGCCTCTCCAATAAAAAAACCGTTTGATTCTATCTGCTCTCAGTGTCGAGATCTCGCCGATTTCCTTCAGTACTAAAATCGGCAAATTGGGCGTGGACCATTGGGCAATTCTAAACCTCGCGAACGCCCGAAAAATCAAAAGTGGTAGAAATATGCATACATGATGAAAACAATAAATATCAGCATCGGGCGTACAGGCCGCAGGGTCGTGGGGTGTCGTGGTTTCCGTGGTTTAGCGTTTGCCAAATGGTGACACGATTTCAGTGCTGAAGGAAATCGGCGAGATCTCGACACTGAGAGCAATAGAATCAAATGGTTTTTTCTATTGGATAGGCGAGCTCAAAGTTATCCGTGGAACCCTTAACCGAAATACTCTACGTGCACATAGTTCTCCAAAATAAATAATGCATGCATCCCAGAATTATAATTTGTACTTTAGTTACCGGTGGTGCATGCATAGCCCAAGCAAAAATTGAAAGAGGCCCTATATGGGGCTATGCAAGGGGGGCTATGCATAGGACATTTTTTTTATGTTTTTGAGATTTACACAGAGGCACTTTTTTAGGTCAAAAGCACGTGTTTAGGGCATAAGTGAGGTCCAATAGTTCAAATAGTTTGAGTTCCACCAATAGTTTCCAATAAGCATAATTGCGGTCCAATAATCCAATAGTTCCAATAGTTTTAGGGCATAATTGAGGTCCAGACCCAATAGATAGTGCGGTGAAACCGCTAGTGGTGGAAACGGCAAAAAGTTCCAGGTCAAGAGTCGCAGCTGGGTGCTGAGAACTCGACGCATAGGATCGAAGAATCGCTCAGCGTGGTAACCCAACCACATCGGACCGGAACAAGTTTGCCGGTTTTTTTAGGTTGCGTGGGGCGTGCGGCCCGAGTTTCACTCAATACGCGCTCGCTTTTATAAGAGACCCGAGTTTTGAAACCTCAAAGACTTCAGTTCACCCAGACGCCGCTCAAGAAAGTACGTACGTACTATTATGTATTATGTACGTACTACGTAGGAAGGGATTACGTACTACGTATGTGCGCGCGGGGCTAT